>JBBMEG010000024.1:15328962-15349479 GCA_037832605.1 Cyclanthera cordifolia
AACCCTAAACCCTAAACCCTAAACCCTAAACCCTAAACCCTAAACCCTAAACCCTAAACCCTAAACCCTAAACCCTCAACCCTCAACCCTCAACCCTCAACCCTCAACCCTCAACCCTCAACCCTCAACCCTCAACCCTCAACCCTCAACCCTAAACCCTCAACCCTAAACCCTAAACCCTAAATCCTAAAACCATCAAAACCATCAAAACCAACTAAACCCTAAATCCTAAACCCTAAACCCTAAAAAACCCTAGACCCCTAAAAAACCCTAAACCCTAAACCCGAAACCCGAAACCCTAAACCCGAAACCCGAAACCCTAAACCCGAAACCCGAAACCCGAAACCCGAAACCCCAAACCCCAAACCCCAAACCCCAAACCCCAAACCCAAAACCCGAATCCCCAACCCCCAAACCCCAAACCCCAAACCCCAAACCCCAAACCCCAAACCCTAAACCCTAAACCCAACAATAATACAATAAAAATTAACAAGCCACACACCACAAAACAAAGATAAAGAATGAAGATTCCTTTCTCATTAAAAACTATTTCCTATTTTTACAATTTTTTGTGGGACACTTAAAAAGTAAGATGCACAATATCAAACAAGTGGGGTTTGCAAAAGTTGCAAGACTAGCAAATTTGCTTTGTACCCAAGTTACTTTGAAAAGAAGATTTGAAAAATGAACTGCAAATTTTTTTTTTCTTTTGCTTATCAACATGGTAAAACCTGAAAATGCAAGCTGATCATGAAAGGAAGTTCTTGGGTCACCGTAAGCGTGGTGTAGATGAACCAAACAAGCAGAGCTACTTCTCAGGGTGTTAACCCCCTTCATTAAGAGAAGCTTGAATGAACTCCTCAAATTCAGCTTCCATGGTGCAGAGCTCTTCGTTGGATTCCAGATCGAATGCCTCTGGCAGAAAATTAGCAATGTCATTACAGTTGAAATTGTCTTTGCCGTCAAAGTAGAAGTCGCTCTCCTCCTGGTGTTGGCCGAGCCAGTAATCGCGGTACCATGAAGAGGTTGTGACCAATTCCCACCATTGTGGGGAGAAATCCTCCACCTGGTAGGCGGCCGGGATAAAAAGCGGGGCATTTGGATTTAGCTTCGAACTTCCTTCGACAGATGCTAGAGCCATTGCTTTGGAATGTAATTATACAATTGATGTCTACGGACCTTCACTACAACAAACAAAATCAGCCAAACATTGAAAAACATGGAGCTACAACAAACTTAACAAATGTGCAAAAACAGGGCTACATATTGTTCGCACTTTGAGTTTCAAATTTGGTAAGATTGATCTTAAAAAGTCGTAAACAATAATAGTGGTATTATCACAACCTTAATTTTTAACACAGCAAAAAAGTTATCAATCATGGCATTAAAAGCACAAGATCCAGTCATCCAGATCAATCAAATAAAATTCTAAGAACATCCCTCTCCAAATCAAAATAAGGGATCCATACCAAATCACCAAGACCTACACGTACAAACCCTGAATTAGAACGAAACGACGACAAAATTTCCAAATGGATGATACAAATCACGCAAGTAAAACTCCGATCTAGATAAATCAAATCAAATACCACAAAATATACAAAAATATAACTCCCGTCCTCTAAGATTATCAAACCCGGCTCCACAATTCAGATATGAAACAGAACAACGCCGAACAAGTAGATATAAGCATCCTACAATGAATCAAAACCACACAGGTCGCAGATCAAGAAATCAAAAGAAACCAGAACCAGATCCATGAAAAAGAACCCGAAAATTTACAATCACAAACATCACCTTCATACTCTCCGGGTCCAAAGCGACACAAACTCAAAAATCTAAATCAGAAATTTTCCGTTTCATTACATGATCATATTCCCCCAGAATTCTCGTAATCGAAAGGGAAAATGAAAAACAAGAGACCAAATTCAACAGCTCAAGGAAAAGGAAAGGAAAAATTACCAGATGTGAGAGAGGAAGGAGAATTCCGGTTAGAAGAAATAGTAAGAAATTTCTAAGTCACGTCGGAGGGGAGAGGAGAGTCTCTTTATAGGCGGAGAAAAATGAATTTATTTTATTTATTTTTTATATTTTGGCGCGTGAGGTTCAGCGGGTAAGCGCGTGGATTGGATTAAAGCGCGTCGTCGGTATTGTTCATTGACTTTGACTGATGGTTATCGAAAGGGCAATTTGTCTCGTGATGACCGTAATTAAAATTTCATTTGCTTTATCTGAATTTCCTATTTTGTCCTTACTTTTTTTAGTGTTTTCGTGTGTGCGAAAGAAAAACGTGGAAGTTTGTTGTTATTTATTTATGGTTGAACTACACCCTTTTCTCTTTAGTTTAAAACTTAATTCATTTTCATGTAAGAAAAAACTAATTTATTTGTGGGTTTTCTTTTTTGCTGGAGAAAATATGTTATTCAAATTGAGGTCAGTATTTGTTGTTTTTTAATCACTAAATGCATTTTTGCAACTTAATCGGTTTGGATTGTTTGGATAAATAATTGTGAATTTATTATTTAGAATGATTTGAAATGAGGGATTATTTTAAATAATTTTTTAAAAAAAAATGGTAGAAATAACTCGTTTAAAAAGTGCTTACAAAAGTTTATGTTTAATAATTATATAAAAGACTTAAACAAACGGCCCAAGATGCTTGAATTGAGGTTTGAGGAGTATTTAAAATTACTATTTAGAATATGAATTTATTTTGAGCATTTAGAAGTAGCCATTAGTCAAAAACTTGATTGAACGTATTTTTAAGAGTATTTATTATTGGTATTTAGAATAAAAATTTACTTTGAGTATTTTAAAAGTAATAATTGCAGTTAAAAATTTGTTTAAATATACTTTTTAACCGTATTTAGAATTAATAATCATAATGTATATTTATTTTAAATATTTAAAAATAAATATTGCAATCAAAAGTTCGTTTGCATGTAGTCTTTTCTAAAAATATCTAGTAAATACTATTTATACCTACACAATCCAAACACTAACTTTTTTTAAAACAAAAAAATTTATGAATCCAATTCCATAACTCCATTTTTAATTTCTAAATGGATGAGTATGAAGTCAAAATATAGGTTAGAACTATATTTTTATTGGCATAATGATGTTAGTTTTAATCAAAATATAGGTTAGAACTATATTTTTATTGGCATAATGATGTTAGTTTTAATTTACAAATCAATGTTGGTGGGGGCAACAATCCCACGCAGGACAAAGAAAGGAAGATGAAGTTGGACTAATTGAAGAATGTGTGCGCCTAGATAATGTGGTAAATGATACATTGATTTCAAAAATCAAAGCCTTTTTGGACATGTAGTGGTTAAATGGAAGTTACAAGCCAGTGAGAGAGAGATCGACTTTTTTTTATTATTGATGTACACTAAAATTAAAATCAAGGGATGGACACCCTGTAATAGGCCTATATTTTGTTCTTAATTAGTGAAAGAAAATTTGGTAGTAAGAGATAGTTTTCTTTTGGTTAGACTGATTTGATAGAGAAATTCTTATTATTAGGTTCAGTAGTATTATTTTCGAAATGCATTTGTTTCTTTACAGTATTAGAGCGCTTTTATTTCTCTGATAATTGCAAGCAAGTTAATATGTATTATATCAATTAAATTAATTTTCAAAACTTAATTATTGTAATGTTAAAATTTATGAGTTGTCTATTTACATTGCGGTATTTTATTTCTATTGTATAAGACCATCAACCTAATATTGTTGATTCTTATCAATTTTTTTGATCATTAGGTCTCTTAGTTATTGTCGAGATCTTAGTCTAAGTTATGGATCGATATCGCGGTCAATTAGTTTTTTTTTATTATTATTAAGGTTTGTCCGTTTATTGAGAGTGGGTTTGCAAGCTTTTTTTTTTTTTTAATTATTATTTATTTTTGTTATTAATCAAAGATTTGTGATTTAAAAAAAAAAAAAAAAAAAATCCTTACCTAAACCTATCTATTTAGACTTTTAAATTCATAATAGCACAATTTTTGGTGAAAACTATCCGTTGCACTTGCTGAAATCATAAGCATTAGCTATTTCATTTTTAACTATGCTCACCCAATTTTTGGTGGAAACTATTTGCTGCACCTGAAATTATAGAAGCATTAATTTTTCTATCTTTTTGTTATGCTCACCCAATTTTATTTATAAGTGATTTATGGTTAAGAAAAAAAAAATCCTTACCTAAATCTATCTAATTAATTTTTTATTGTATTTAAATATTTACGAAGGTGCCAAAAGAGCTGTAGCTCAACAGCATTAGTGAACACCGAAGGACTATGAGGTCTCGGGTTCGAATCCCCCATCCCAATGATTATAATCTCAAAAAAAAAAAAAAAAAATTACAAAGGTTGTTATTCCAACATTTCAAATTGCTAATAATATGTTTATTCTTATTAACTTTTATAGAAGAAAAAGTATAAACAAAAATTAGGCCGACTACTTATTTTCTAAGTACATTTTGTTTTTTATTATTTGTCTCTAACCTATTATTCCAACAAAATTTTAATATTTCAGCTAAAATTTAATGATGAGATATATTTACCACAAGGTAAGAATATATGTGAATATTTTTTTTTGAATAAAACTTAGATAATTTTGGAACAAAATTTAACTCTATTAATCCAAGTTTATAGGCAAAAGATATTTTGAAATATATTTTGTTTCTCGAAGTTCTACCATAATTCTAAAAATTTTATTCGATAATTTTTTTTGTTGTCTATTTTAATAACAATATTTTTTAAAAAAATTTTATTTATAACAAAATTTTGGCATTATTTGTATAGTTCAATTATGCACTAAACCATTTGTTATTGAAGATTATCTGCTGTAATAATTAAATTTGTATATGATACTAATTGAAGATGGGTCATAGTATTGATTAAAAATTATCTAGTGTACTGTTTTCATATTTTTACCGGTTCAATTAATTTCTTTCAAAAAGTTGTATTTTTAAAGCAGTTCAAAAAGTTGTTAATCATATATGATATGTTTGGCTAGGGTGGGAAGGAAAAGGAAAGGAAGGGAAGGGAAAGTAGCATATACATGAAGAAAAGTAGGAAGAAATTAGTGTTGATATGATGGAAATTGGTAGACCAAACAATGGGAAGAGTCCTTCCCTTCCCAACATTTTTCACCACATCAAACTTACCCATAACTTTCTTCGTCTTTTTTATTATACATAAAAAATTCACTATTTTTTACATAGATCCATGAGAGTATTTTCAATAATTGAGGAAAAAAAAGAGAAAAGACTTTTGTAGTACCCATGACTATCTCTTGGCCGCAACAACAGCCAGTTGACTCCCTCGATAAGCCATTTCCTTCTTTCTTTCTTCACGCAAGTTTTCAAAGTTAATCTTGCCGGCGAAGAGATATCAATTGTAGTTATGGAGGTTTCTCACTGTCACCTCCTATAGGTATTGCTTTATTTCGATATATGTTTCTTCAATTTCAACCAGTTCTCAAATGAAGTACGAGGACTACTTGATTTCAACCAATTTCAATCAAATAGGATCATATGGATTGTTAATTGGTTCGAAAAATCATCATAACTCAACCCAACCTAATTTATGTCCACCCCTAATTTTGATGCCCGGAATGATGCAATAAAGAAATACATGATAGTGCAGTGGGTATAACGATCATGAGATGAAAATTAATGGGAAGTGTAAGCTATGGTGGCCCAAGCAACACTCTCCATGTGAACTAACGTCTTCTTCTCTCTTGTTTGGTTGGTTTGTACCTGCTTTAGATTCCCTTGACGTAGTAGTGGCATTTACTTGTAGTGGTGATTCACTTTCTCAACTCGAAGGCGACCCTCCAGGTATAACATTCCTCTTCCACTCTCTTGATATAAGCATTGTGACATTTATGCAGCTTCATGCGATGAAAAATCTTATCAATTCATTGTGATTTCTCGAATGGATTCTTTTGGGTAAGAAAAATCGACTATTCATTGAGAAAATGAAAAATATATGTCTGCTAACCATGCACCCAACAAAACCAAACTATGCTCACAATTTGGTTTTTGATATCGATGAATGTCTAAGTCAATTTTCGTACACTTCAACGAATCTCATCGGAAAAACCGTTTAACCATACTATATGTGTCTAACAAGAGAATCCATAGGAGAATAAATCCTAGATAGGTGACCACCATTGATCGAACTCATTCTCTCTTAGTTCTTCAAAGTCATCATGTAACGCCCGAGTTTGCGACAGGTATATGAATGAATCGAGTCCTTATCTGAATAAGAGAGATTTTCGTGATAAAAGGCTTTAAATAATTGATTTGTACTACCTATACTAACAAGGTGCACCTTTCTTTTCAATAGCTCAATGATAGGAACCTCACATTTAAGTCTCTTTAGCATAAATTGGGTGATCTCCTAGGAGTTTTCATAGGATGCATGTGAATGAGGAAAAAACATGTTAAAAGTACTCATGTTGGTCTGTCGAGATAATCTTCATTCTTAGAAGTGCTTTAAGATTAGTTAACGTGGTCGGGTCGCAAGAAATGCAGGGGAATGCCGAAGCTCAAAAGGGCCACGTTCGAATTCCAAAGCTAGTATAAATTCAGGACCACGGGTGTTACAAAAACATGTGACGTGGTGTTGAACAGAATTACCATCAAACAATGAAATCAACGCGCCACTGATCATTTCGGTTGACCTTACCACCAACACACCATTATCTTTTTTTTTAATGTAATGCCTGAGTTTGCAAGAGGTATACGAATAAACCGAGTCCACATCTGAATAAGATGAATTCTTTGGATAATAGGCTTAAAATAATTGATTTATACTATCTATACCAACAAGGTGCACCTTTTTTTTCGGTAACTCAATCGTAAGAACCTCATAGTTAAGTGTGCTGACCTCTTAAGAGTTTTCCTAGGATGCATGTGAGTAAGAACAAACATGTTAAAAGAATTTGTGTTGGTCTGTGGAGATAGTCTTCATTCTTAGAAGCGCTTTAAGATAGTTAATATGGTCGAGTCACAGGGTATGTAGGGAAATGTCGGGCCCACACGAAAAGAATAACATAAGAATTGATGTATTAAAATTTGATTCATCATGTTGTATTGAGTGAACTTTTAATTATGACCATGTGAGGCAGTTAAAAACACATGCAAAATGAATACTAAAGGAAAAATGATGGAAATTTGCGATTTTTTGATTAATATTCATTTTTTTAGTTCTCTACATATTGACGAGGATGAAGCCCAAAACATTTTCATAAGGATTGACAAAAATTTACATTTAACCTTTATAATCAATTACGAGTTGTGGGGTAATTTCCTTTTGCCTCACCCTCCGTATTGATCATTTTATTAATTTCTTTATCTGCAATCAACATGGATGAATAGATGTGACCCAAGTTAGTGATGAATATCATAAATTATGGATGGGCATGCAGAGTAGCTGGAAAGTAATAAAAAATAATAGTAATGAAGGAGAAAAGGAGGAAGACATTTAATTTGAATATGATATTTGTTTCTATAAGGGCATCTAATTGAGTATGTGGATTGTTAATACAATATTTCACAATCCTTGCTTCTTCTTTTCTTTTTCCTTTTTTTTTTCTTTTAAATCAAGGCATCAACTAGGTCAAAGTCATGCAATGAATGTAGGAGCTAATATCTTCTGAGACCCGAAAAGAATTGTGATCTTGTATGATTCAATATTATTTGGACCACGTACTAATAATTTTCCTCATTTCATTTCTATGATGTGAATACATTTTTAATAATGATTTTACTCTCAAATAATAATCAAATTAATATTCTATTATCTTCTTCCACAAAGTCATCTGTGATACAAATAAGAGCATGGCTACAATTTTGCGTGAAAACACAGTGTTTTTTATTCTTGCTCGGTGTGCTCCAAAATTTTGTAGTGAGGGAGTTACTTTAAGCGACAAAATTGATGTGTTGAATGGAGAAAAAAATTTCTTGTTCTCATTACGAATGAGGGATAAACAGTGGGGGTAATGTCGACACAGGCAACTATAGAAGATCCACAGCTCAATGTCATTATTTAGGTGGTCTGTCAGAGTAATGTAGGCAAATCTATACTAGGAACCAGAATTGGGTGTTCTAGGTATATGATTTTGATAAGAATGGAAACTCATATTTATTTTGGATTCCTAAATTGGACTATCTTTGTTGGAATGGGCAGAAAGTGTCTAATTGTGGATGTCCACGTATATAAGCTATGATTAATTAAGGTTTCTTTTGATTTGTTTCTAATCTTTAATTTATTAATCTTAGTTAACTCTCTCTTTTGAAATTATGTAGGTCATATTCTACAATTCTTCTGTTTATAACTGCCACTATTTCTCTTTGAAACCTTCACGTTCATATGAACAAGAAAGTTCGTCTTTCTAAAAACCAAAGTGTGCTGATGAACTTCAGAAAAATGAATTAAGTTTTGACTTGGTATTGGTAAATGCTCGTTTTCAGGTAAACAAAACAGTTGTTTTTACGTGTCTATTTACCATGTACATGATATAGTCATTTTGGCTATAAACTGTACGAAAGCTTCTAGAAGACCACTTGAAAGACGCATGCATACCAAAAGATCTCGTTAGTTTTCCATTGTTGACAGTATTTCTCTTATGGCTTTGATTTTGGCAACTGAACCCTATCAATATTCACTTTTTATTTTTTTGAACACGAAACTAAACTCTATCTACATTTACATGAATTGTTTGATTTCAATACTTTTGCTTCGCACGTGTTATTCCTTCATGTGAAGTGTTCAGGATGTGTCTATTGCTTCACTTCCTACTCTCTTCTACACATGACTTTTCAATTTACTTATAAACTTCATAGTATTGGATACAAATTATGGATGTCTAATGCGATCTTAAGAATTTTTCATGACCTCATGCATAAATGTCTGTATTCGGTGCTGTCAAATTTTGTATTGGCCAATTATCCTTCAAGAGCGTGGCATGGGGTAAACAATTCTATTTGTATATTTTTTCGGGCTCTATTAATTTGTTTTTCGTGTTTTTTAGATTAACAAAAATCAAGTGTGGTGGGTTAGAATCCATGACCTTTTGGTCATAAACATACTCTTTATTAGTTGAGCTATGTTCTTGTTAGTTGTGAGGCTTTCATTTTTACACATTGAACGATTTTTATTCTTTTCATTCCATCTTGTTTTGGAAGCCCCTAACAAATGTTGAATATGTGAAGAAAAAGTCGCATTACAGAAACATACAATGTGGTACTCAAGCATAACTGTTGATGTTTTTCTAGGAAATGTGGTTGGTGTGCCATTATTGTGTTATATAGATTCTACTTATTCATTGATTTTAAACCTTGCTAGGGATATCACAAATCACATTTTGCATACGGGTTGTATGTGGTTGATGAGAGTCCCTGCAGGTTTCAAGTTAAACATAGAATTGACAATGGCATTATATCTCTCACTGTTATCCAAGTTTGGTTTACACTTTGGTTCTTTTAGGCTCTATATTTATTTATGTCGTTAAAGCGTGTGCCATATTAAGAATTCTTTTCAGGTGACATTGACTGCTTATTTGATCTCAGTTGCAACTGGCCACGTGTCAACTCTTCAATGGTTTATCTCCATCATATATTCAACACAGATTCAAGCATTAGCAACTTTATGACGCATGTTTAGGTAGTTTTGTTTTTGAGATCCATTCAAGGGATAACCGTTATAATTATCTTAAATTTTGATGGGGGTGAATATGCAATGTGGTTGAACATTAGTATACTCTTAAATTTATGTTTGGAGTTGGATACAAAATTATGTGCCTTGGTTTGCTAGTCTTGTTATGCTTCTATTCTGTGTTCATCTGGAGAATGATGGTTGGGGTGGTTTAGCCTGACACAATAATGTTCAAAAGCCATTTTGATGTTTGAATATCTCTGAGTGCAGGTTCTTTAGTAATTTTAAATGTTCTTTAGTATTTTGATATTATAACAAAAAAATAAAGTCAGGATCGTTTATGTCCAAAGTGGACATATCAAAAAAAGACCTCATAATATTTATTAGGTTCATTAATAACTATTTAATTCACTCATTACTAATTTATTTTAAAATGAAATATCATGGATTAATGTAAAGATTAAAAACTAAATATATTTGTTACTAAAATTTTAAATGCAAATAAAAATTTCTTTCCAGGTACATGAGTATTTTGTTCCAATTTAAATTATCATATCTAAATGAGAATTGAGAATCCTATCATCACAAATTAAATTACCCATCTCAGAAAAAAAAAATTAAAAACACAAAATAATAATCAATATGGTATATCTTTTTTTGATTATATCATTAATTATTACATCAAGTTGCAAATCCAAAACCTCAAGAAACTATACCATATACATATAGCACTCAAACCCCCTTCAATATTGAAAATGAATCATTGAAACATCCTCTCTACTATTATAGATAATAAAACTTATTCAAACTCATAAATAATGCAAAACAATACACACTAATTTACCAAACTAAAAAAAGACAAAAAAAAAAGGAAAAGATAAGCCCATGATATGAAATGTTGAATGATTATTCAAAGAGAGGTTGAATCATTGGAGAGTTGATGATTCTTGTTGATTTGATGCTTGAGAATCAATGGTGATTTATCATATTCCTTTTGAAGGGTTATCAAATTTGTTTTGGGATCTTCACCATGATCGATTTTGAAGGTCACACTTGCCCTATTAATGGCTTCATTTGAAGAAGAAGAAGATTTAGGGTAAAGGAAATCAGTGGGGAAGAACTTGTATTGAAGCCCAGCCATGAAAATTAATTAAAAGAGACACCGCCAAACCCCAAAAATCCCTAATTTTTCAAACCTTTTTTTGTGTGTGTGCAATTGAAAAACATGTTGAAGCTCTTTATTTATAGGCAAAATATCGCGGCACGTGGTTGGTTGTGATTTGTGGTCTTAAGAATGGTTTTGGAGATATTTTTAACCTTTCCTATTTGTGCGTGTCCTTTGGAGATGTTTAAAAATGGTTTGACCTAGAAACCAACTATTAAGCATCTCTCTAATTTCTACCAAGTTTGCACATTTTGTGGTTTATATTTTAAGGGACATATATATACATATAGCTTTTTGTCATTTGATTTGAATCCATTTTGGATTTGATAATTTGATCAGGCCATGTGATGGTGTTGGAAAAGAAGCTAGGATAGTTTGTGGATTATGTTGATGCAAATGTGTTGGTAGGACCAATTGAAAAATTATGTGAATTTAACTAATTTATCTTTTATATAATATTGGAATTAGGGGTTCAACTTGGTGGGATTAAGTTACATTCATGTCACCTAATTTTTATACAGGAATTTTTCATGTATAAAAAAAAAAAAATAATAAAAATAAAAAATAAAAAAAAATAAAAAAAAAATATATATATATATATATATATATATATCAAATAAATGGTGTATGTAGCACATTTTTAAAGTAATTAAAATGCTCTTGCTTCTATCAATCTCATTTCTATCGATTTTTTTTTCTTTTAATCAATCACTCTCATTCTTATCAATGTGTTGATAGTCTTCAATTAGTTCACTAATAGCCTTTAATCGGCAGCTTTCAATCATTAGCTCAGTTGATAGCTTTCAATCAATTCGATGTTAGTCTTCAATCATAATGAGTGCTTGTAGCTTGGTGGTGTCGGTGGCGGCGCATGACGGTCGGTAACGAAAAACAACAAGTGTCTTACATCGTTCGAAAGTTGTTCTCTTTGTGAGCACATATCTGATCTTGATTTTGCAAACGGAGATCTCTAACTCCGTATATCTAGAAATAAAGAAATGAGTTTCAAGATTTTTTTGTTAAAAATAAATGGAGAATCAGCTGTTGTCATTGTCTACTGTCATCATATTACAGTCCAATTGAGTTAAAACTATTTCAGTTATTCACTTTTTCTATTTGGTGCCGTCTTTGGTGAAATGAAAATTAATATAAAGAATAACATATAAGGGATGAAAAAAATGGAAGAGGAAGAAGATGTGGCTAGAAAATAGAGTTTTTATAAAATAAAATCAAATTGTGCAATTTTTTTTTTTTTTAATTGTGCTATAATTATAATGCACAACTCAAAACTAGCTACACATGATAAATTTCTTTTTATATATAAACGTATACATTATGTATATATACACACACACACATGTATGTATATGTATACACGTGTATATGTTTGTTTTATGAGATTGAGATTAGGATAAGGTTGTCATTGATTTGTTATTAGTGTATATTAATAAATGACAAATTATATGTGAGATTTATGGAAACATGAACTAGGTTGCTATATTGATTTGTTATTAATCCATATATTTAAAGATGGAAAGATAGATGTATGTAGTTGTTCATCCTAATGATGTGTCTAGATTGGTGTATATGACTAGTGATGTTACCAAACTCTTTCAAGATGTGTGCATTCTTTATTTTTAAATTTTGGCAAGTTGTATAAAAATTTTCTTCTTTTCATTTAATTTTTGTAGATTTTAAAATGATATTTTCATGTATTAATTAATTTTCTAAAAGTCAAAGGGTGTTGCAAATAAGGTCATCTTAACGAAATAAGATCATGACCATAATTACTCTAATTTGAATGTTCATAATTATTTAAACAAATTTAGTTATGTTTATGTGCTTCCATCTTCTCCGTCCATCAAATATTTTTGACAATAATCTTACTTATTAAGGACATGCGTTCAAATTTGAAATTCAAACTTCTGATCTTTTAAATTTGTTAAAAATATCTCTTGGATGTGTATCTAGTAGTTTATAGCTCAATGTTAATTGAATTTTCATATTCAACTTTATTTTAATTATTTTCCATAGCTAGTGAACAATTAATATATTTTGGATTTAATTTTTTAATAGTATATTATAAATAATAATGATAAATAATGTGTTCTTCACATATCTGTGTCTTGCATTTTAAATAATGGCGTGTTTACTTGTTCTTTCCCTATCATATGTATGTGCTTCTTAGGTGTTCTCTCACACCATAGTATCCCTGAAAAATGTGTCTAACTACCCAGCAGCCCCTTTATTAAAATTCCACAATCCTCCCTCCATCAATTTTCGCTTATCTTCTTTGGTTCGTAAATGGCATTGGAAAATATTCCTTCCCCAGGATTGAATATCCACTTCTTGATCCAGCTCCCGAATTTTTGACATCAGCAGCCTAAACATTTCAACATTAGTAGATCTATTGACAAAAAATTTGCAATACATAAGTTTTTCAAGTTCTAATTTGCATCATCAATCTCCTCGTTATCCTCAAATTCCAGTCTGTAGTTTCTCTCCTCCTCTGTTATCTTCATTTTTTGCAGTTGAACTTGAAGGGGATTTTGCCATCCTATACCAAATCGCAAAACCATAGACTCCCATCCCAAACCCCCAAGAAGATAACTCCCGACCTGCACCCCTCCCCTACCAGAGAAAAACAAAGACCCTCCCGAGACTCCACAAAGTCTCCCCCTTTAGCTAAGCCAACCCCTCTCCCAAAACTGCTTAAGCTCTCAAAGAGAAGTGGCTCACCCTTCTTCAAAATAGATGCTTTTGTTGTTGTTTTTTTTCTGCTATACATACAAAATTTCTCATGTTGTACATATATCCATAATTTAAGAGTATTTTTAATAATCGAGGAAAAAAAAAAAAGAAAGAAAAAAGACTTTCGTAGTACCCATCATTTTCTTGGCGCCCACACCCAAAATGTGACTATCTATGGGTAGCAGCAACATCTGGTTGCCTCTCTCGATAAACCCTTTCTTTCTTTCACGCAAGTCTTCAAAGCTGATCTTGCTGATGTAGACGATATCAATTATAGTTATGGGGGTTTCTTAGTGTCACCGCCTCCAGGTATTACTTTATTTCAAATATACTATTCTTCAATTCAACTAATTCTCAAATGAAGTACTGGGACTACTTGATTTTAACAAATTTCAATCAAATAGGGTTAGATGGGGCTAATTGACCAACCCGAAAATTTAGGTTGATTCGAAAAATCATCCTAATTGTGACAACCCAAAATTTTTCTTTAAGTATTAATTATAAATTTAATATTTATATTTTTGTGCGTTAAAATTATGAAATTTCCTTTTTGATGTAAATTTAAAATTTAAGGGCTAAATTGTGATTTTTATTAGTTTAGAGGTTGGGATTTAATTGATTTTAAGCTAAGGTTTAAATTGTTATTAACCTTAAAGAATTATTTATACAAAATTATAGCATACAAAATTATAGCTTGAAACAAAAACCCTAGCAACCTGGCTTGTTTTGTCTCTACACTGCAAATCCGTGGACCTCTCTTTTGAATGAACGTGCAGTTCTCTCTCCCCCTAGGTTAATTGTTTATTTTTCCTACTAGGAGAAATTTTGACAGCCAAGTCCCATCCCTTAGTTTTTGGTGCAAAGAGAAACAACCATCCTCTTCATTTTCTTCCTTTACCCTTCAACGCCTTTGCCGGAAATCACCATTAAAATCGCCACGAAGCTTCGACTTCAGAAGCGTTTAACCCGAACCTCGACCCGCAGTCGTTTTTCCTCTCTTTCGCGGGCGAAACTCAGCTAGAAAACTGCCTAGAACCGTCGTTCTTGGCCGCTGTTCAACTAGAACCGCAACCAGATCCGAGCCGCACGCCTATTTTCGCCCAGATCCGAAGTTCGCGGTGTTCCAGCGAGGATCCGCAATCAGTCCACCTAGCAGCAACTTGTAGATATATTTTTGGGTATATTTTTATTGTTTTGTTTACTTTAAAATTAGATCCCGTTGGAATTTTCTTTTTCTTTCAAATGAAGGATGTATCCATCAAATGATTTTAAAAGGATACTTATAAATCCTTGATGGAAACTTTGTGGTTTACTTAGGTGTGACTAATATATTATAGGATATTTAACTAATATTTTTTTATAAATATTGTAAGAAATTTTATATCCCTTAGTCATTATTAAGCTAATTTCGGCACTTATTTTTGTAAGAGTTTTAGCTACTGTTTCTATAATTTAGAATTTGGGCTTTAGGTTACTTGTTGCCAAATTTATTTTTGAAACCACTTGAATAAGAATGATTTTGGACATATTCTTTTTAAATAGGCTAGGTTTCAAGTTTTAGAATATTTTGATATCCTTTAAATTGTGAGTTTTAGGATAATTCAATATTCTTCTAAATTGGATTTTTGAATATTTTTATATCCTTTCAAAAAGAGTTTTGAGGATAATTTCGACTTTAGTATTGTCAAGAAGTAGTGGTACTTTGTTTTAGATTCAAGGATTTACCACTAGGTCTCAACTTTGTTGTTTGGATTGTTAGGATCGTATTCTTAGCTCGTTCGAGTCTTGTTGGCACATTTTTTTAGGAGTTTTGTATCTTCAAAGGTAAGGACTTTTACCTAAGGTTGTGTGGTCCTTAATGCTACGTCAACTTGATATTTACCTCGTGATTGTTGTATTTGTCTGATGATGCCTGATTAATTCTGTTGATTGATAGGACGACTTGAGCATGTAGACATTTAGTCATTTGTGAGTCATTTCATCACGTTGAATGTCTGTAGAATATTCTTATGAGCTGGTGTTGTTTAAGCTATCAGTTGAAATTATGAGGTGTATGTTGACCCGAATCCATGCTTCTTGCGTTACTCATCCATGCACATGCTGATTATTGTCTTGAATACATGTTTCTTTTATTATTGAACTATGCACGGGTTGAATGTTGTCTGGATTTCTGGTTTCTTGAATTATTGTATTGTTCGCATGTTGGTTACTGTTTAGTAGTATGAGATGCTAAATACGTAATCATGATGTTCAACTTATGCATGTCTATTTGGGTTACTGCTTGGTGGTATGGGACATTGAGTATGTACCTAGATAGATTCCTTTTGTCTTTATGTCATGAGTCGGGACCAATAACGTTCTCGATGTCGGGATCAGTAGTGTTTCTCGATGCCGAGACCAGTAGTGTTTCTCGATGCCGAGACCAATAGTGTTTCTCGATGCTGGGACCAATAGTGTTTCTCGATGCTGGGACCAATAGCTTTCTCGATGCTGGGACCAGTAGCTTTCCCGATGCCGGGACCTGTTGCGTTCTTGATGCCTAGACTAGTTAATCATTGTTCCCAGGATCACTTAGATACCTACGGCTGAACCTTGGAGGTTCCCGAGCTTAGAGCGAATGAGCTGAAGATTCCTATTGACTTTCGAGCCAGGACATAAGTCCTTAAGATCACATGGTCACCTGACAAAGGTCTGTGACCATGGATGTTTTGTACTTGAGATCATGGTCCCGAGTGTCAGGTTGTAGATAATATTTGTGATTATTTGTTAAATGTCGAACTAACCCATGCATTTTGTACTCTATGTAGGGGTTCTTATTGAGTATTTCCCAATACTCATCCTTATTATTTTCCCCCTCCAGGTATGAGCTATATCGAGACGAATGAGCTGGATGAGGCTGACGGATCATGGGGGGCACGTGTTTATTAATTTATTTATGATATTCTATTTCGCATGAACTATTTCATTTTAGTTATTTCATATTGTTTATTTATTAAATTATATCCTGGCCAGGAGATTGTTTTACTGTTTTAACCTTGTTGAATTTATTATTTGGTTTTGATTAAGAGCATGTTTTTTTTCGAGAATCAGTGTTATTTAATGATTTTAAACATGCATGCTGGTAATCACCCCTAATTTTGATGCCCTGAATGATGCAGTGAAGAAATACATGATGGTGGAGTGGGTATAATGATCATGAGATGAAAATGAACGACAAGTGTAGGCTATGGTGGCCCAAGCAGCATTCCCCATGTGAATTGTCGTCTTCTCTCTTGTTTGGTTGGTTTGTACCTACTTCAGATTCCCTTGACATTGTAGTGGCATTTACTTGTAGTGATGACTCACTTTCTCACCTCGAAGGTGACCTCCAGGTATAACATTCCTCTTCTACTCTCTTGATATTAGCTTTGTGAGATTTATGCAGCTCTATGTATTAGAGATTAGTTTCGGTTGAGTTTTTCCTTTAATAAGTTCATGTAAATAGATGATATTAGTTGATGAAACTGTGAGGAAGTTTTTTAGTTAGTTTTTCACATAGCCAGCTAGACTATGATTACTGTATAAATCCACCATTGGAGAAATGACAAATTAAGTATCATTTCATCCTTTTCTACTGAAGTGTTGACTCTTATATGGTATCAGAAGTAAATATCTTCCCCACCCATCACTTCTCTCCTTTTTCCACTTTTCTGCCATGGCAACTGATCTACCTATTGGTTTGTCTTCAACCTCTGCCAATACCGCTCCTGCATCTCTAGAGGCGTCTCAGAATCTGTATGTTCTTCATCATATTGATACTTCCAATCTCATTCTAGTTTCAGAACTTCCCAATGAAGACAATTACGTTGCCTGGTCACGTTTCTTTCTTCTTGCCATATCGATTCGAAACAAATATGGATTTGTAAATGGAACCATTGAGAAACCTAGAGGGCCTCTTCTCTCTTCCTGGACTCACAATAATAACATCGTCATTTCTTGGATCTTAAACTCCGTTTCCAAGAACTTATCATTAAGTATTTTGTTCACTGATTCTGTAGAGAAATTTGGCTAGATCTACAAAATCGCTTTCAACAAAAATAGGGCCGCAGGTTTTTCACCTCAAACGGAGCCTAGCAACATTGAGTTAAGACCAGGAGTCAATCGCAACCTATTTTTCGGTGTTCAAAGGTCTTTGGGACGAATTTCATACATATTGCCCTGGTTGTTCGTGCGGATTATGTACCCGTGGAGGACGAAAAGCGATTGAAGATTCTTTTAGCAAGATTTTCTAATGGCCTTCTTAATGGGTTTAAATGAGTCGTTTGGTCATGCTCGAGCCCAAATGTTGCTAATGGATCCGGCTCCCAATGTAAGTAAAGCATTTTATTTAATTGTTCATGAAGAACAACAACGAGCTTTACCTATCCTATCATCCAACCGACTTTAGCTATGGTTATATCAACCAATAACAACAGATCAAATGGCAATAGTCGACAAAGAAAATAGAGGCCAATATGTACACATTGTAGACTTCTCGGACATACTATTGAATGTTGCTATAAACTTCATGGTTATCCCCCTGGATATCAACCCAAGAAGAGTTCATCCACAGGACATACTTCCAATCCTACTGCTACACATATTGTTGTTGTTCTGAATGTTGACAGTCACTCCGATTTAGCAACTTGTAATTCTGAATAGCAATCTCTTACAAATGATATTGCTCAATGCCATTCCATCTTGACACAACTTCAGTCTCGACTGACTTTAAGCAAGGTTCCTACTGATGAAACCACTTCTCGTGTCGTTGGTATGTCTCTACACCTCCTAAATTGTTTTTGAAATACTACTACACTTTCTACCACATGTTGGATTCTGGATCCAGGAGCTTCCGCTCGTATATGTTGTTACAAAGAGTTGTTTTCGTCCCTATTTCATACAGAACAACTGTTATTGTGCCTGATAATTCAAGATTTGATGTCTAAGTATGCTGGTACTGTTAAAGTATTTGGAAAACTACTGTTGCAAGATGTATTTTTCGTACCTAAATTTCAGTACAACCTTATTTCGATAAGTAAACTGAAATCTTTGTCACCAGTAGAAGTTACTTTTTCTGATAAATGTTGTCAAATTCAAGAAAAATGTCCACTTTGAGGATGATTGGCAAGGGTCTATATCTTCTTGAACAACCACCTCCCAATGCTTCTCCCTTTTCTACTCTACCAATTGTTGCCTCTGTTAAAACTACTTCAGCAGATATATGACATTTATGTTTAGGACATCCATCTTCGTCTCGTCTAAGTGCACTAAAAATATACTTTCTTTTGATCATTCTACTATAAAAAATTTTGCACCTTGTACTTTTTGTCCTATGGCAAAGCAAAAACGCTTGTCCTTTTATTCCAATAATAATGTCTTCTGCTTCTATTGATTTACTTCATGCCGATATATGAGAACTCTTGCATCTCCATCTCATTCTAAACATAAATTTTTTTCTCACATTAGTTGATGACTATACTCGTTTTGTTTGGGTTTATATGCTTCAAGCCAAATCCGATGTTTGATGTTTAACCATTGTTCTCTAATTCTTTTAATTCATACACGCTCAATTTGGTAAAACTATTAAAGCCTTTCGTTCGGACAATGCTCCTGAATTACTCTTTGATGAATTCTTTAAAGATAATGGAGTCATCCACCAATTCTCGACCAGAACAAAATGTTGTTGTAGAATGTAAACACCAACATATACTTAATGCAGCAAGAGCCTTGTTCTTTCAATCTCGAGTCCCTTTAGTTTTTGGTCTGAATGTGTACTCACATCTGTCGATCTCATTAACCAAACTCCCTCACCTTTACTCTCTTGGAAAGCTTCTTATGAAATCTTATGTCACTAGGTCCAAGTTTATTCCCTCATGAAAGTCTTTGGCTCCCTTGGTTATGCTTCTACACTTGCCAATCATCGCTCCAAATTTGAACCAAGGGCCATGCCATGTGTTTTTGTTGGTCATCCATAAGGGATAAGGGGCTACAAACTATATGATGTTGAAAAGGCGTTGAAAAGGCATGTTTCTTTGTCTCAAGAGATGTGGTGTTCCATGAAGATATATTTCCATTCCACAAAGTAACCACCTCACGAGAGCAGAATACATTGTTGAATTAGTTGGTGCTTCCTGTCCAAACAAATGTATCAGTACCAAGCTATGATAATGATGAGCATATTGACACTATTGTACTGCCTTCTACTTCAAATCAATGGCTTGAAAATGAGCAACGACCCGTTATTAGTTATGATCCAGATGAGGTACCTCACCTGTAGACCATAGTAATTCTCAACTGCATGAATCTGTGAATAGATCACCCACTAATCAACATACAACAGAATCTTGCACTCGGGTATTCAATGCAGAGATATAACACCTTTGCCTAATGACTCCCTGAATGATGCACCCACTAATTAAGGCATCAACATCATTTCAAACCCAATTTGTTGAAAGTCTTCTCGAGTTACCAAGCCACCTTCGAATCTACAACAATATCATTGCAGCCTAATAGCAAATGAAACTTCTCTAGTACATTCCACTCGTTATCTTGTACAAGAATACTTGTCGTATGACAAATTATCACCAACCTATTGCCTCTTCTCACTACAAGTGGCTACTACTTATGAAACAAAGTTCTACCATCAAGCCAAAACTCACACATTGGAGACAAGCAATGATGAGGAACTGACAGCAATGGAAGTAAATAAAACTTGGACGGTTGTCTCATTGTCCAATTTACAAAAGACCATTGGCTGCCGATGGATTTACAAAATCAAGCATAAATCTAATGGAACTGTGAGCAATATAAAGCTCGACTAGTTGCAAATGGCTACACTCAACCAGTGTTTTGAAAGGCGCACCCAGGCGCACTCAGGCGCGCGCCTAGGCGCAAGGCGCATGTGTTGCGCCTCGC
>JBBMEG010000024.1:15370600-15413090 GCA_037832605.1 Cyclanthera cordifolia
ATTTTAATATGAAAACTTGTAGATAATTATATTTTATAGATTTGCATTGGCACAAAGGTGGGTTCAATTATCAACAGTTTCTTATTACCCTGATATTGGAATATTTAAAATAAATCATTTAGTTGATTAAATATTTGAATAAAGCAAACGTAACCATATATTGGGTATTATTTAAAAAATAATAATAGTAATAATATATTGGATATTGATATCTATTTTTATTAATTAATGAGTTCAATGGGAATTTCAAATTAATTTACATTATAAAATGATCAATAAATAAAGGGTAAAGAAGGGACCAAAGTAAAAAAAAAACATATTATAAAATTAGTGTATAATTTTAAAAATTCAGCTTTTTTTATTTATAATAAAATTTTGAAAATAAATAAATAAATAAATAAATAAAAACCAAGACTTGAATGTTATGTTGATGATGGCAATTATGGCATGAGGTATGTGAAGGTGAAGCATAATGTACTTGAGATTAAAATATTACTCAAGTCCAAAAGACCTATTTCGTTTTAAAGTAAATTTTAATTAAAAAAAAAAATAACAATTTTCATTTCATCAAACGTGATGTAATAATTACAAAACTAATTGATTTTATTTTTTATCTTAGAAAAATTTTAGTCATAGTCGAAATTAATTTTTAAGATTTACTATGAGTGCATGAACTAAATTTAATCATTTAAATTTGTCCTCGTTGTGCATAGTTAAAGGTTTGAATTTTGAAGGTGTTCGAGACTCAAGTGGATATCTCATTACTTCAACCAGTCTCCGTGTTCTCGAATGAATCTTTTAGTTGTTGAGAGGGTTGCCCAAAAGCAGTATATAAGACATAACCAGTCAAACTTACAAGTAAACCAGATATAGAGATGGCAACTAGGACATTAGACACCCTCCTTTTGTCTTCATTCCTTCAATGTATCCTGATACTGTACCTTAGAACGGGCGAGTGGTACTCCGCTCAAAGTTTTCAAACCATCCAAAAAAATATTAAACATTTAAGGCATGTTTGATAACCATTTCGTTTTTTGTTTTTTGTTTTTGAAATTTAAACTTGTATTTATTTAAATTCTCTACCTATGTTTCATCTTTTCTCTTAACTAAGTATGTGAATTCTAAACAAATTTCATAAACCAAAACAAGTATCTGAAAGCTGTTTTTATTTTTATTTTTTTCTCAAAACTTTGTTGGTTTTTAAAAATACAAGTAAGATAGAGATATCGAAGTAACGAAAACTATGAGTATGAGTAGTATTTGTCAGCAAAATCAAATAAAAAAAAAAAAAATCAAATGATTATCAAATGGGATATAAAATAATATAGACTAGTTTTTTTTTTTACACCGAAGACATATCGTCGCAAAGTAAATCGTCTGGCGTACAAAATTTAGTTATCAAAAAGATCGTAAAAAAATTACTTTTTAAGTAGATAGCGACCATGAATTGAATATCGAAATGGTTAGGTATTTAACAAAATAGAAAGGCTAAAAAAATGATGATTTAAGGGAAGCAGTAAAGTTTGAGAATGCTGCTAAGAATGGGGCCTGCCATGTGGTGAGCCAGCATGAGTTGGTCTTAGGAAAGCCATTTTGAAATGATGGGTCTCCATCTTTCACAATCCATACAATCATTTCTCCCAACTCAATTTTCCCTTTTAAAATATTTTATTTTATTTATCATATCCCTTTTCTTTATCATATTTAATATAAAATAAATACACTTTTTTTTTTTTTTCACTAATCTTTCTTCTACCATATTCAAAAGTAAACCACAGCAAGAAGAACATAACCCTTCATCCATGGATGCTCATATTTGTGTTCTTTTTCTTCCCTCTCGTCTTTTTTCTCGAGCTCGAGGACAAATTTCGGGTCGGTATAATACTATTGTTGAAAAAAGTATTGTTCCTTCGTTTTCGTTGATTAACATTTCAAATGCAAGTTAAGAAAAAATATCTTTTTGATCCCTCAACTTTCATATTTGCTTCTATTTTAGTCCTGAACTTAAAATTTTGTTCTATTTTAGTCCCTGAACTTTTAAAAATCTAAATTTAGTTCCTAAATTTTGAATAAAACTTAAAAGTTAGTATCTATAGAAAATTTAAAGTCAATATTAAATCAAATTTGGCTCAATAATATTAATACATGTGAAGAAATTTTCAAAATCTATAGAAGAATATAATAATTATCTTAAAGAAAGAAAAAATATATATAGACCAATTTTTTTTTTTTTTTTTGAAAGTTTTCGAACGAAAAAGAACAAATTTCAAAGTTTATGAACTAAAATTAAACTTTTGAAACATCAGGGACTAAAATGGAACAAAACTCGAATATTAGACCTTCAAACGTTCAAAAACTAAAATGAAACAAAAGTAAAAGTTGAGAAACGAAAATGGTATTTTACCTCTAAAAAAAAGAAGGGGACACTTTTAAGATGTCAGCATATATCATCAGTATCATTGCTCAACATCTTAAAAGAACAGTACCAGGTTGTACAAAAAGTATACAAAAAATGAAACCTTCATATACATACATAGTTGTTGAACTTACAAAATTATTGTTTGTATCTGCAGATATCTTGATGGAGACCTTTCAACTTCCCTTAAAAACTACAGCCTTTTTGATGTTGTGTTTGAAAGAGGAAATGTTCAGGCCAATGCTGGTGTTTATGCAACAAAATGCATTGACCGCGCGATCTCAAGTCAGTAAATCGGCATACGCGTCGAGTCCTTGGCTGTTACCGCATCGTTTGAGCTTGTACAAGGCTCGGTTTTCAAGCTGTCGCACTCTCTCCTTCGACAAACCAAATATGTTGCCAATTTCCAACAGTGTTTTCTCTTTACCGTCTTCGATACCAAATCGTAGTCTGATGATCCGTCTCTCTTTTGGATTGAGAATCCTAAGGAGATTCCGAACGTGCCTTCGCATTAGCTCCTTTTCCACGCTTACGTCTGGGGTGTCAACTTCGGAGTCTGCAGTTATTTCCTGCAATTGGATTCAGAATGCATTCTCAGATTATGGTATAAAGAAGTTAGCGTGAATGTTGGAGAGAAAATCTATCATTACCTAAATAAGTCAGCACTGTATATGTGACGTTAACGAGCTCGATATAAGCATGAATATATCTACGTGTTTTCTGTGATTTCATAATTAATATCTCGTTTGATAATTATTAGTTTGATTTTTAGAAGTTACGCTTGGGATGTTTGGAATGAGTATTTAGACTAAATATTCCTAAAAAAACTACACCTAAACGAGCTTTTGACTACAATCATTTCTTCTAAATATTCAAAATAAATCTTCATTCTAAATACTCTTAAAAATAACATATAAACAAGTTTTTTACTGCAATCATTACTTCTAAATTCTCATTCTAAATACTATTAAAAACTACATCCAAACAAACTTTTAGACTGCAACCACTACTGATCATTACTTCTAAATACTCAAAATAAATCATCATTCTAAATATTCTTAAAAACCATCCAAACAAGTTTTTGACTGCAATCATTACTTCTAAATACTCAAAATAAATCCTCATTCTAAATATTAATTCTAAATACTCTTAAAATCTCAATCCAAACATCCCGAGTGGCCAGTACTACTTCACCTATAGATTTCGTTGTTTTCTTATATAGCATTTTAAACAAAGAAAATAAGCTTTGAAATCTTGTTTTTGTTTTGGAATTTGGCTTAAAATTTAAGTGCACTCTCTGAAAAATGGAGAGAAAATAAGCTTAATTTTCAAAAAGCCAAAATTTGTAAAAACAGATCTATAATATATCTTCAAATGATACCAGCAAAGCAACTTATCTCCACTGACAAACTAATAACAAAGCTTGGAAAACAGACAAATGATGGAACTGAGCAAGATGGATTTTTCAATAATGGCAACACATCTCTTTGATTTCTATTCCTGACATCGTTTTTTTATCACATTTAAAACAGCTTCCCTGTCAGATGATTATTACTGTTATAAAGTTGGTAATCCGGTATTTAGCAAATCTACATGGTTCAAATAAATGTCCCTGTTCTCTGAGCCACATTTCCAATAAAGTAGTGCCAGATTTGCAAGCTTTTTGAAAGATAAAAATCTATGTCATATTTGGGGGGCACCTCAAACATTATTCATCATAATCTATGTTGTATTAACTTGCGCCTCAAATACAGTTTATCAAAACCTCTATTATGATAACTCATCAAGTTTAAACTAGTGGAGTGGAGTAAATTTTCAACTTAAACTTTTAGGTTGATTGGTGAGGCACTATCTTAAGGGAGCGTGTTGAGGATCTCATAATGTCCCACATTGATAAGGTGAGGAGTCCTCCAAGCATTCTTAAGATAAGGAGGGTTACTCCTCTCATAGTCAACGGGAGACACGGGAGGTGTCTACAAATTAATGTCACAGATAGGTCTCGAACCTGAGACCTTGAGGGAGCACTCCTTCAAAGCTCAAGTCTTCAACCAACTGCGCCACCCTTGAAAACAAAAGACAAAAAGCATTAGAGAAAGAGGAGGAAAAGAAGAAGTATACAATTATAGCTATGAAAGAAAAAATTCATTCAACAAGGAAACGAAAGAACGAGATAAGTTCATGATAATGGAAATGATATTTCAAGACTGGTACGAATGCTCGCAAAAAAAGAAAAGAAAGAAAAAAGAACGGCTAAGAGGAAAAAAAAAAGAGGGGGATTCTTGGTCATCGATAAACTTGATCAAAGCAAATAAGACAATCCCCTCATCCACGTCCAAGATTTCATACGAAGAAAGAAAGAAGATGAAATCGATGACCGAAAAGCTTTTAATTGTTTATTTTGTTTTTTTGCCATTGTTTTTGTAATAAGCACCTTGAGAACAAGGTGAACTTTTGGAGGCCGGGTAATGATATGATCCATATACCCTCCTTTAGAGTATCAATAGTTTACTCTAATTACCTAATAGAGTTAGTTAGGTTAGTTAGGCTTAAGGTCTATATAAGGACCAACCTCATATTGTAATAGATAGGCAATTAGTAAAGACTAAAGGGATTAGGCCTAGTGATAGAAAGTTTGGGAGAGCTCGAAGTCTTCCTTGTAACGTTTTCTCGATTAATGCAATTGGCTCCTATCAGATACCCACACTTTCTAATATTTTGGTTAGAGAAGAAGCGAAAGATACCTGAAAAGTGGTAGCTTGGTCAGCCCATACCGGTTTCTGCAATGAGTGCGGAATTCTCGACATAAGTAGTAACTTGTCCAATCTCTCGCCAGTAATTCCAACATGTAAAGCTAATTCTTCTTTAGATGGTTTATAATTTCCTTGACGAACAAAATAATTCTTTGCCTCAGTTACCTTTCCGAGGAGGCCATACACATTTTCCTGCAATATTGAGTGCAAATATGATACCTTAGTAGAAAAATAGAACAGTTGACTGGAAAAGGAAAAGGTTAAATGAACAATGACTTTCAATTGTCTGTAACTCTCCAAGAATAAGCCTAAAGACTAGAGAATTGTCGTTACCGGCAGACGAATAGTTCTCGAGTGTTCGAATATGGCCTTCCTAATTGATTGTCTAATCCACCAATAAGCATAAGTGGCAAAGCGGCAACCAGCTTGTGGTTTGAATTTTTCGATGCTCTTCATAAGTCCCAAGCTACCTTCCTAAGAGAATATGAGAAATCAAGCAGGAAAGATCAGAAGCCTATTCACATAACTCATCAGCTTAGATAGAGGATCCTATTCCAAATAGAAAACACAAATATTTAAATAAGAATCTTGAATCTTGAACCAGTTCTTCAACTCAATACCTAAGGCCCCGTTTGATAATCATTTCGTTTTTTTGTTTTTAGTTTTTGAAATTTAAGTCTACAACTACTACTCAAACACATAATTTTCATGACTTTTTGTGTTTTTAAAAACAAAACCTGTTGAATTATGTAAATCACCAATCAACCTAAAAGCTTAAGCTGATAGGTTGAGATTAATTTAATTATATCAACTAAGACTACTCCTCACTTGTGGGCCTTCGAAATTTGATAAACGCCCTACAAGTGAAATTAACTTTAAATGGGAGAAAATGTGACACGGCAGGGATTCTAACTCAAGAACTCCTGCTCTAATACCGTGTTGAATTATGTAAATCATGAATCAACCTAAAAACTTAAGCTTATAGGTTGAGGTTAATTTAATTATATCAACTAAGAAGCCCAAAATTTAAAAGCTAAAAAAAATAACTTCCAAATACTTATTTTAGTTTATGAATTGGACAATGATTCATATACTTACTTTAAGAGAAGATGAGACATATATAGAGAATTTAGGTAAATATAGGCTTCAATTTTAAAAACCAAATGGTTATCAAAAGAGGCCTAAGTGATTTGTATAATTATTGAGCAATGCAAGACTTGAAAAAAATGCTCTTAATGCACGAGAAGGAAATGTTTTTTTTGTTAGTTCAACAACAACTAAAGGTGGTGGCATTCGAGGTGCGCACAGATTTTCTGGTTGAGCTATTACTCATGTTGACATGAGAAAGAATAGTTTTACCAACAAGATACTGGAGAGTAATGCAAGTTTAACGAAGAAGATAATATGCTTGTAAAGCAGAACTAGTAGGGAAGCAGTGCATGGTTCTCAAGTTTGGGTGACATCCTATAAATGAGCCTTCACAGAAAAGGTTCATGGTCAGAAATTAGATTCTGTGCTATGTAGATAGTCATATTCATTGTCTAAATTTCAGTTCTTAAATTTGTTTCAAGATATAATTTGGGTGAATAACTTAGAAATCGGTACACCAAAAACTAACAATTATGCCCTGTCATGTTACATATATTCAAGATATATGTACTGATATAATTAAATTTACCCCAACCTATGAGCTTAAGCTTTTGAGTTGATTGATGATTTACATAATTCAACATGATATGAGAGTCGGAGGTCATGAGTTCGAACCCTTGCCAAGTTGTTGCCTTCCCATTTAAAATGAATTCTACTTGTAGGGCATTTCTATAATTTCTAAGTTCACAAGTGAGGGGGAGTATAAGTTGATATAATTAAATTTATCCCAACCTATGAACTTAAACTTTTAGGTTGATTGTTGATTTACTTAATTCAACGTATACCGGCAGACAAATGATTTGATCATTGATGAGAAAATGAGTCTTTTTAAAAACAAACAAGAAAACAGCATCTGAAGCAGAAGGTTTGAGAAATACATGTCTAGCACTCTGCTCAGTGTGCCCCAGTGGCCTATAAGTTTTGACAATTGACCTCACCTACACACTGGAAAGGAAGAAAGGAAGGGCTTTTCACCATATTTAGAGCATAACCTGCAATAAGTCGTGAAGGCTGAGACCACGGCCCTGGTATTGTTTAGCAATGTGGACTACCATTCGCAAATTTGCATTAATCAGCTTTTCACGACTGACCCGAAAAGAGTGAAGTTGTGACTGTAAACGTTGACAAGTAAGTCCTAGAGCTTCAGCCCATTCGACCAGAGTTGGTTCACGGCCAAACTGAGATTGAAGTCTAGCTTTCACGTCGTTCAACATCATTAAATCCTGTCGAAAGGTTAGTTTATCAAGCACGTGTAGGTATAATAGTCATAATGAATAGAAAATATGAAAACTGAGAAATGAAAAACAGTTAGCCTTTACATACCTGGATTTGGACAATCAACTCGGACTCTTCTTGGACTGTTAAAAGCTTCTTTGTTTCCGGACCCCACAAGAACATTCTTAGTGGATCCTTAGGATCAAAATTTTCACTTGTTTTTCTCCTTGGATCTTTCCCCTTAGAATTATAAGTCTCGTGCATTGTCGTTAGGTGTTTTGGCATCCTTCTCTTCTTAGACCGTCTACTTTGCAGCTTGGTTGACTTGATAGTTCTCCTCTCATTGCTTAGATAACTAATCAGTGAACATGTCCCAATATGAGCGAGACTATAGTTGCAATGAAACTCTTGTACCAAAACTCGCTATCACAATTCTGCACATAAGACTAGAAAAATATAACTTACTCTTTAGAAGAAAAAGAATCCAGATTAGTTTCAACTAATTCAGATTCGTCAACTAATGAAGCGGCTTGTTTTGAAGCTAGCAGAGCTTTCTTAGCAAGGGCAATGGCATTTTCTGGTTCATCTTCAGCAAAGATACCCCTATTAGATTGCTTTTCTACTGATGAGATCTTACATTGCCTCATTTGAAAGGATGGCCATCTGCAAAATTATTGTATATACTCCGTATGAAAAAAAATGATACATAACAGATTTTGATTGCCATTTGTATATTGATAAAAATGGTCAGGAGAAGGAAGTTTAGCTCATCTTACGACGATAATAAATCAGACCACTCGACCGCTTGATGCTTAAGTTCCCATATCAGATGATCATGGCCACTTTGGCTCCCTTCATCGATTGAAACACTCCTCTCAATCAGCTTCCTATCTAGAGTCATCTTCACAATGGGCATCAAATGAACCATTAATTAGAATCCCAAACGCACATGTGCACATTTGCACACAGAGATAAATATAAGGGTAAATTATAAATTTAGTCCCCATGGTTTCAAGAAAGTTAGACTTTAGTCCCTATAGTTTTGAGAAGTCTACAATTTTGTCCCTATGGTTTGAAAAATTAGAATTTAGTCCCTAAGGTTCGATAAAATCTAAAAAACAGTCTGTCGTTCATAGTTGGTGAATAAAATATGTAGAAGTTAGTTATTTTTGTATTCAATGATGAGTGTGTGAGATAAGTAATTGATTGGACAAGAAACAAATAATTCATACATCACATCTACGTACTTAAGTCGTCTATGATTTACGAATAATATGGACTATATTTGAGATTTTATCAAACCATAGCAACTAAATTCTATTTTTTAGCTCTAACTTTCTCCAAACCAATAGAGACAGTGAAATTTAAGACTAATAGAGAAAAATAGGTCGCACTTTTCTCATTGATTTAAGGTGTATATATATACACAACTACAAGCCTAATGGGCCATTTATAATAGGCCTTATTAATATAATTACAAACCTAATTAAATATATATTTCATTCTAACAGAGACTAAATATATAAGTTACCCTAAATATAAATAGTTGAACATGTATAAATTGTGTATGTTTGTGTGAGTTTTTTTTTAATTCAACAACAATTCAAGGTGGAAGATTTGAACTCATAACCTCTTAGTCATGAGCATACACTTATGTAAATTGAGCTATTGATCCAGTTTGTAAGAAATAATGAAAAAGAGCTAATGGAAACTTGAAAAAACGCGAAACCAGACATCAGCACAGAAATAGAGACTGTTGGTCAGTGTATTCTCAGAGAAATTAAGACTTTACACACTTTAACATACATATCATAGCAACATTTTCAAAACAATAAAAGGAGGGTACAACCTTGAAAAATAAGAACAGACATTCACAACACAAATGTCAATGCACAGAGAAAAGATTGGTTATTATTGTAAGAACTGAAAAACACTAATATGGTTATATATACAATACAACAGCTCGATTTAAACGAAGAGGTTAAGAGAATTCTAACCTGGGATGTTCTACCATCCTTGAGTGTTTGTGATTGAGGTCTACACTCGTTATGTTGTTCTTGTGATAGAAATGATGTCGAAAAGTATCGAGCAGGAGTTGCCTGCTCATGAAGCATAGAAACTGCAGGATTTATTAACAATTATGTAACTGAGTAGGAGTCCGTTTCTACATACATATGTATGTGCGTGTATAAAGCTAATTTGGAAAATCTAGATAATAAAAAGGATCAATATAGATTAATGATGAGTTTGATATGGCTTTTGTAAGCCTTGAGCAAATTAAAAAAGCTATATTCAAAATTTTCATGGTGTACAATTGCATACTCAAAAGAACCCTTCCGATAGTGCTTCCCCTAAGGAGCACTCTAAAAGTAACTCGTCGAAATGCCTTGAACTAATTATGTAACTGGGCCAAATGATGTATCAGGGTTTTATGAGTGGCACGCTATATAAACACACTTAAATCCTCTACCTCTACCAAACATTAGTATTCTTCATGATTTCCTAAATATAACGGTTTCTCTCATCTACCAATAGAGGTATTCGATACAACATTAGTAAGCCATGTAAATATGTGTGCTTTTCTTTCTCATGTTTGCCTTATTCTTGATTGATGTTTACAATTCCAAGATAACATAACTCACTCTAAAATATAAAAGAAATAAACAACCCAAGCAAAAATGAGGCTTCAATTGAGATAATCGATTCTAAGATCCTACATTACGATCCTCAAAGGGCAGTCTCGCAGTTAAATGCTGATCTCCAATGTATGCTCTCTTGGAGGTCCTATGTTTGAAATTCACAAGTGTACTTAATCGTAAAATACATTTTTGTTTCTCGGTTTGTGTTTTAGGATGGGCACAAGTGTTCGGATATGTAGTGGGGAAAAGCTCTCATTCACCGTTATCAACAAAAAAAACATCTCCAACGGCAAGAAGAGTTGGTTGAAGACCCGGGCTTCAAGGGCATGCTTCCTTTCAAGGCTCCAGATTCAAGACCCACTATTACCTTTTAATGTAACCTAGTGCCACAATCTAGGGACGTGCCAATACCGAGTAGAGTAGAGTGACGCATCGACTCCCAAACATCAAAAAAACAAAAAAACATTAACAAAAAAGCATAGGCTGACTTCACACTCCACAATGGAGCACGAGACCAAACTGCTAATGGGCACCATTCACATAATCTTTACACAGTTTGAACAAAAAACTGCCGCTTGAAGCGCTATGCAATCAAAATAAAGCAAACCCAGCTCAAAATACTCAAAACAAAACTGTCAGAGCTTCAAATTTGAGCTAAACCCAACAGGAAAAATCCAACATAAAGCACATAAAATGTGTAAAATACCAAACTAGAAACATTACCAGAAGAAGAACAACAACAAGGATGAGGAAGGAAGCTTTTCGGGTGGCATCTCGAAATGAATGGTGAAGACGAAGACAACAAATTGAGTCCAGCCTCCATGCTTACAAACCCACTGTACCTTATGAAGGTTTATTAGAGCTGTTCGCTGAGAAACTTTCTCAAAGGTTACTGAAAATCATCTGGGTTCTCTCAAATTTTCTATGGATTGGAATTTCTGCTGAGAAAATTGGTAAGAAATGGGGTTGTGGGGTTTTGGATAAAGGAAGAAGAAGAGGTTCTTGAGTGGTTTCCCAGAGTAATTCACACCTCAAAATTGAGACTTCAGTTTTTTTTTTTTTTTTTTTCTTCCAATGGATGAGATTTCTTATATAGTATCTCTACTTCAGATATTTTCCAAATGGAAGATTGGTTTCTTCACTTGTTGGGTTAGCTGATTGGCTTCGTATACTCAGTAATATGACTCAATAATTATGAAATTATGAATTGAAATTTGTATCCCTAGTATTCTCAAAAGATTAGATCATTTCCCTTCTCAGCCCAATAAACATCAAGAATGATTTTAACCATCAATATTAAATGTGAAGAATAAGAATGGACGTGATTTTGGTTATTTAAGCTACCGACACTCGTACTTTCATAATTGCGATTATCTCAATTGCATTCTTCTTCTTGTTTATATAGTTAGGTTAAAAATAGTAGTTATTTTTCCAAGCCCATTCTTTGAAAGTTGACAAAGTGTTGGTTGGATTTCTTAAATATGACATCTTCATTCATCACTATTTTAGGTCACATTTTTATATTCAACTTAAAAATGAATGTGGTAATGATTGAAATGTCTTGAACTATAATAGTTACTACATTGAGTTAAGAAATGGAATCAAATTAAATAATTTGAAATATTTATAACAATTCAAAAGTAATATTGCTGCATGGAAAAAATAATATTTTGTTTTTAATTTTTAAAATTTAAACCGGTATCTTAGCTCAATTTTGTTTGTATGGTCTTTTTGTTAAGTAAGCATGTAAATTATAAATAAATTGTATAAATCAAAAGTATTTAGAAACTCATTTTTAAAATTTTGATTTGATTAAAAAAACACACAAAAATGATGTACATATTAAAATTATATGTTGAATATAAATTATATAATTAAAATTTAAAAACACCATATTTCATTTTTCTAGATGGTAATCTAATTGTTCACACAAGATTTTGCTGCAAAATAGGGGAGCGAGACACGTGTATATGAACTTGAATTTGATTGATATGAGTATATGGTACCATCTCTAATTTGTTACTCTGATTCTTTTGTGGACTTATTTATCTTCTTTGATGATCTGCTTGTGAAGAACACGCTTCGTGTTTGAGCAACTTGTTACTCTGGTTACCATCTCTAATTTGTTACTATGATGCTCATGAGTCTTGATGAATTCTTTTTGTAGTTTCAAATCTATTGATCCTTAAAATGAATGAAAGTCTATATATTTATAGAGCTTCTATGCATCTCGGCTTGAGTCTTGATGAACTTTTGAATTTGAGCTTTGAGCTTGACCCACATAGACTTGAGTCTATCCATTGGGATTTGGACTTCAATGTTTGGGCTCACTAACTGAACTCGAGTCTTATTTAATTTTGACCAAACTTCAAAATAAAACCAACTTTTGATCCAATTTAATTTTGAGAATTATTGTCTCAAAATTTAATTTAATTTGTCATTAAATTTTGGATAACGACGTGGCAATTAATGATTGCCGAAATTTCTCAGTCGACACTAGTTCAACACTTATGTCATGAGTTTGATCAAGAATAAATTTAATTTGAGAATAGTTTCAAAATAGTTATACATGGTTGGGTGGTAGGTGAAGATAGAGTAAATAAGAAAAGAGAGAGAAAAAAACAAATTAATAATTAATAGAACGAAAACACTCTATAAATCTTCTATAAAAAACGCAGTATCTTCCAATCAAATGATCCATTCTGGTTTTTCCTAAAGGGTGGTGCAATTTGTTGAAAGTTTGGACTCTAAAGGTGTGCTCATTCCTTTGATACACGTGATACTGAAGCAAAGCTTGGATTAAAAAAAGAAAAAAGAAAATTGCACCAGTCATCCATAAAGTATGGTGTTTGTAACAATTAATTCTTTCAGCTTTAAATTTGAACAACACTCCTAAAATTTGAAAAGTGTTGCAATTAACACCTTTAAGTTAATTTGAAGAGATTTTCACATGTGTATAGAGTGTAAAATTGTCTAAAAAATATTTAGTATTTATCTTGTGACTTTAAAAACTTATAAATGGAGAAATTAATAATTTATTGCCTCTTATAAATTTATAATAAAAATTTTATATACTAATCGATGTTAAATGTATATATTTGTTAATAAATGAATATTTTCAATATCATAGTAATTTTTTCAAGAAAAATTAATAATTAAAAAATTGAATTAAAAAAAATATCTTTATTGATAATTTTTTTTAATGAAAATTTTTTATTTTTATTTTTTGTTGGATTAGAGTTAGTTGTAGGATTTGAAATTTTATACTTTAAAGTTATATTAAATAATTAATGATATTTTATGTCAACAACAATTGATTTGATTTTTTTTTATTAATCAATCATATATATAAAAAATCTTTTTGAGAAAATTATTATGAAAATAAAAATATTCATTAATTAACTAATATACACACATTTAAAAATATTATTAAATTAAAATGGCTTAATTATTACAATCATCCTAATTTTGTTTGTAAATTTTTTCGAAAAAAAAACCGATAATTCTCTTTCAGTCCAAAACAAGAAGAAAGACAGAAAGTGATAAAAGTAGAAGTGGGCCCCGGGGCCCACAGATCAAGTGGGACACACATCACAGAGTGGACCGTGCACTCTCTCTCTCACATTCTTCCCTCTCTTCTTCTCATTTCTCAAACCCTAAAACCTTCTCCCTTCTTCCTCCCGATCAAAATCCATACAACCATACACAAAACAAAATTACAGTATTTCAACAATGGAATCGGAGATCGTTTTCCACGAATTCCCCTCTTCCTCCGCCCGCCATTCTCACTCTTCTCCGCCCAACCACACACAATCCCTCCTCCTTCCCAAACCCACCACCGCTCTCTCTAAAGACCGCCACACCAAGGTCAACGGCAGAGGGCGGCGCATCCGCATGCCCCCTCTCTGCGCCGCCCGCATCTTCCAGTTGACGCGCGAGCTCGGTCATCGCTCCGATGGCGAAACCATCCACTGGCTTCTCCGTCAGGCTGAACCATCTATCATCGCCGCCACCGGTACCGGTACCGTCCCGGCCGCTCCGATCTCCACCGTTTCTCCCGCTATGGCCTCGTCTGCTCCGTCGGTTTCTTCTAGGGTTCAGCCCGTGGTGGTGGCTGCCGGTGGGCAGGGGATGTTCTGTGTGTCGCCGCCGGGCTGTCGGTTGGATTTATCCCAGCCGGTTGGGATGGAATACTCCGGCGGTGGGAGTGATTACCGGCACATGCCGTTTACTGCGCTGCTGTTGCAGCCGGCGACGGCGGAGGAGAGGCGGGAAGAAGAAGTCTGAAGAGAACCATAGAAAGTTGAATTGATCAAACAGTAAATTGCAAGTATGGGAAATTTACTCTTCTCTGTTTTTCTTCTTCTTGCTGTGGTTATGGCTGGAATTTGTATAGGGAAAGAAGAAACTTGTAATCTTATACTGGTACGGAAATTAGTTCTTTCTTTATAATTTAAATATTATTTTTCCATAAGATTATGCTGAAGTAAATCATAGTACAATACTCGTATAATCATAGTATAATACTCGTATAAATGGGTTGAGATTCAGTTTCAAATTGAACCAAAGCAATTATATATATTAATAGAATTATTATTGTAGCAATAATATGCAATAGTGCAGTGGGAAGGGTTGCAGATTAGTGTTTTGGATAACCATGGTTCGATCTCTGCAATCATTTTGGATCAATGACATATATAATCATTATTTCATCCTAATGTTTTTTTGATGTATATTTGTTTGTATTTTAGTTTAATATAGATATTTATACATTTGATCCATTTTTAATTTTAATTGTAATATTTTTAACGTATTATATGCGTATTAGCATAATACAATAACAATTCAACATTTACGTATGATTTGTTGATTTTTTTTTGCATAATACATTCGTTAATTAGTAGTATTGCCACGTTATTAGGTTGTTGAAGTAAATCAACAACTACTACTACTACTTCGTATGCTTATGATGCTTTATTTGGTATTGAGACAAAATCGATACATGTAACATTATCAATTTGATTGATCATATGTACTATAAATATAAATTTAAGTATTTATCATAATACAAATAGTCACAATAACATTGTCTATATATTTTTTACACAAAGTTATTCTTAAGGGATCTTATATTTGTATTACGATTAGAATCGAAATAATCATTGATTTATATTAGTGCATTCAAGTAACAAATTTATATTACTTGGTAATATATTATTAATATTTAATTATAACTTTTATAATTAAATAGTAATGCTGTATTTTGATTATATAGTTCATACCACTGTAATTTAAATAACCGCTTAAAATAATTTCATCGATAATTTAATTTATGAAAATAATAATCTATTTATGAAAATAATAATCTCACACATATTAACTTTATCATTATTACCTATTAAAATAAGCTTATATGATCACGTATTATAACTTATTACACAATACTCGTTACTTGAAGAGTATTACATGATCGTATATGAAAGGTATTTGAATTTTTTTTTTGTTGATATGTAATATGAAAAATAAGTCACCAATAAACCTTTACAATACACTATCTTTTAATTGATGCATATTAAGTTAAATAAAACTTCAATAGAGGGAGGAAATTAAGGGGATTATAATTATTTTATCTTATTTTCCATTTAAAGAAATAGAAAGAAATAATTAATTGAAGGGTAGTATAGTATTTTGCAATTTTCTTAATTATTAGTATTTTGAATATAACTTTTTTTTTTTTAATCAATTTGGCTACTTAGGCAAAAAGTCCTAATTTTTAAGTTTTTTTTTTTTCATACGAGTGTTCAAAAAATTCACAACTCAACCCAATGTTTAGATTGAATTGAATTCAAATATATAAAATTCTTTATATGATCTAAAAATTAATCCGGATTCATTTAGCTTATCCAAATTTATTATTAATGTTTAAAAATAATTTAATCTTATATATAATCTGATTATAAGAGTATATTTAGTTTATTTAATTATTATAATTATTTTTTTACTCCCTAAAATTGTATAAAATACATTTGAAGTCTTAAGAATGTACCTATATAGAAGTTATTATATTGATTTTCATAAAATATTTTTATAAATAATAAATATATATTTGGATTAAAAACTCAAACAACTCAAAAGAACAAAAAAAAAAAAAAAAAAAAAAACCGGGTCGGGCAAGACCTGGTTGAACCGTGTTGGCAGTTATATTGGTTGGACAAGCGGTTGTTCATCTCGCGCCACATTTCATCAACAAAATCATTAGTTCGCTTAACAAAAAAGATCAACACTTCTCAAAATTCTCGCGTTGTATTGCTTCTCCCCCCCATCAATTTAGCCACCAAATCCTCCCCGCCATTTCTTCATCTCCAAATTAGGGTTCCGTTGAAACTTCCATGGCTTCCGTTGACCAAATTTCTGCGGGTCTTTCCGATTTCTCCACCTCCATTGCAGTTTCAACTTCCATAGCTCCTTCTTCAACAACCCAATTGAATTTTTCAGATGGCATGTACGGATTTTTACGACTATGGAATCTTCTCTTCGTTCTGCTTTCCTGGTTGCGATGGAACCCTAGATGGAGTATTAATTACATTGCCATGGTTTTGAATCATTGTTTCTTTAGCTATTTATGCGAACTTCTCTTGTGGATTCTCGAGCTATAGGAAATGCGCAGAAAGAAGATTACTAGATGCTGTTTTTCTCATATGTTGTTGTTTATTGTCTTTCTTCTGAGTCTGTTTCCGATCATTTGTTGTGTGGATAAAGATGATTCCCATCAGAATGGTGACCCGGAATCGGATTTTTCTGTCACGAAAATAGTTACTGGTCAGCTTACGAATATGACACGGATCATGAGTAATGACATTGGAACGAATTGGGGGTTCTGTGTTAAGGATTTGTGCGTATTCATCCGATCTTGTTTGTTTTTACTGTTTTGTGTTTTTCAAGTTTTTTGACTCGATGGTCCTCGGCTTTTTACTAGGGATTCCGATTGGAATGGCGCATTTAATTATCAGGGCAGCAACGGTTTCTTGGCTTCGTGTATGAAGCAAACAAAAGGTACAACATTCAGAGTTCAGATTATTTTCTTTTAAATTGTATAAGAAGCTTATATGCTTTAACACTGTTTAGAATTTTGTTGAGTTATGTCAAACAACCAATCAATCTAAAAGTTTAAGCGGATAGGTTCGGGTAAATTTAATTATGTCACTAACAAAATTTTTAATCTCAAATGTATGATCTAATGTTATTTTAGTATTATTAGGTGAGAGGAACTTTGTTGAGATGCCTTGGTTTGAGGTGTGAGTGATCACGTTCTAAAAAATTAGGATAATGAAAAAAAGTGTATCATTTTGGCGTAGCCAATTTGTCTTTCTTGATTTATGTTTCCATTTTCAATACAAATTGTGTTCTTACTAACCATCATGGGTAGCTTAGTGGTCAAAAGAACAACAAAAAACCAAAACGTCATGGCTTTTGGATTCATGATGGCCATCTACCTAAGAATTAATTTTCTATGGATTTCTTTGATATCAAATTGTCGTAGGATTAGGTGGTATACTTTGTAAAAATAGTCGAAATGTGCTTAAGCTATCTTGAAGACTCACAAATAAATAAATAAATAAATAAATAAATAAATATATATATATATATATATATATATATATATACATATATACATATATAATATATATACATATATATACATATACATATACATATATAAATAAACAACAAAGAAATGGTAAAGAAAAAAAAGAAGTCGTGCCATTATTAAATTTGAGACTTGAGTGGTGCATAAAACCCTCTGAAAAGAAGATCGTAACTGGAAAGTCTATTTGAAAAGGCGTGCCAAAGATTTTTTGGTCCAACTGTTTTGGGATAATGCTGTAGTATTTTCACCACTCTATTCTCAGTGAGCAACCTATTGAAGTATTAACTATCTATGAACTCTAAATCAAGAATAATTATTGTAATCGTTATTACACTAGATAATGCATCCTTTTTTTTTATGTCTGTGGCTGCTGTTTATGTATCTCTAAGTCCTCATTATAAATTAAAAAAAAAAAAAAAAATCAAATGAAGAGGTTTGAGCTAGTTGAGTTGATTGGATTCACTTTCATCATCATCATCATCATTCTTCTTTTTTTTTTTTTTTTTTTTTTTTTTTTTTTTTTTTTTTTTGCATTTCTTCCTTTACAACACTTTCAAACGTTTTTCAACTCTCTGGTGGGTTTGGGCCTTAGGAATATTATAAATACACAAGGGGCATGAGTGCAATTAGTTAGAAGGGTGACTACATATTATTAGTTATAAATAGGGAGGGTTAGTGAGTGGTTAAGCATCTATGAAATTGTAAGGGAATTAAGGCTTGAGAATGGTTCTCAAGATGTGGAGGTCCAAGTTCCTCTGAAGTTAGGTGGTTACTTTGTATCAATTGGTTATCAATAGAAGTTGGTTCTTATCACTTTTCCTTCCATTCCTAATGGCACGTAGTAATTTTTCAACAGGAGATCTTACACAACGATTGTGTACTGCAGCTGAGATTAGATTATTCTTCAGCAGTTTCAGTACGAGAGGGCCAACTTCAGCAATCATGTACACTTACATAAAACCTAACAAGAACTGCAATTTAACTTCGTGGGTTTCTGGATGTGAACCAGGCTGGGGTTGCAGTCTTGGTAAAAACAAGAAGGTTGACCTCAAAACGACCAAAATTCCTACAAGAACTGAAGACTGTCAATCTTGTTGTGAGGGTTTCTTTTGTCCTCAGGGTCTTACATGCATGATACGTAAGTATGTGATTAATTTTCCTCAGGTTACGTTTTTGCTCTGTACTTGATGAAATCCGTTGAATTAGGTTAAGCCATCAATCAATCCAAAAGCTTAAATTCATGACTTGGTGTAAATTTAATTATATCAACTAACATTCCTCATCACTTGCGGACTTAAAAATTTTAGAAATGCCCTTGCCAAGACTTGAACTCAAGACCTACTATTTTGTTACCACATTAGATAGTATTGACATCCATCTCAAAATTAATGAGAGAGTAACACACCCATCTTATAAATTACTTGGAGGTCACCTCTCCTCACTTTTCAACGTGGGATCTTCAACAAAATCAGACTTGTTTTCAAGACTACTTCTTTACCCACAGTTTTTCACAACCTCATTACTATTTGTAAATCAAATATAACTTGAAACATAAGGTGTAGAGTTCATACTTTGGAAAAGGAAATTTGGAAAAATATATACGAGAACAAGCTAAAACTGAGTGTAATTTGCATTTCTCTAACAAGAAGATATCTTGATCTACTCTGGATTAAATATTTTTTACATTTTTTTTTAAGTTATCTAATGTTCAAGTTCTTTGTCTGTTGTTCTAACAGCGTGGGTTAGGTCATGATTTGATTCGCGTAGCCAAAAATTTGGGCTATATTACAGAAGAATTTGAGCTAAAAAATTGTTTACATTTTATTTCATAACCAGAATATACTTCGATGTACTCTGGATTAAATATTTCAAATTTTATTGTTTTTATTATTTAACTTTCAAGCTGACGATATTTTGATGTTTCAGTTGAGTTAGGCCATACTTTGATTCATGTAGCTAGCCAAAAATCACGAATGAGAAATTCAAAATTTCTTTTAACACTTTACTTTTTTTCCCCAAAAAATCAAATGAAGCTTGCCCGTTGGGATCTTACTGTCCTCTTGCAAAGTTGAATTCGACAACTGGAACATGCGATCCGTTAGTTCAAATCCCTTGTCAAAGTCTTTTTTCTGCTTGAATGACTGATTTTCACATTGGGCTTACTATCCTTTCAAATTTGTGATATGATCTGTAGATATAGTTACCAGAAGCCCCCTGGACAACGTAATCATACATGTGGAGGAGCAGATTTATGGGCAGACGTTGGAAGCAGCAGAGAAATTTTTTGTTCACCTGGATCATACTGCCCTTCTACCACGCGGAAAGTTTCTTGCAGTAGTGGGTAATAATCCTCATCTGTGAACTCACACTGTTAGTTATGTATCTCATCTGTGAACTCACATTTAAGTAGAGAACTGTTTAATTTAGTTTCCATTAGTATGCAATAATTACTACCTAGTTTCTAGATCACATTAGTGCGTGATATTTGCTCTCATTCTCATCATGTCGATCTAATCTATGTTTCTACATCTATGTTAGGCACTACTGCAGGATGGGTTCTACTTCTGAAAAACGTAAGTCATCCAAGTTAACTCTTGTGGTGTGCCATTTGCTATCAGCTTGGAAATTGAAATGATATGAATAGTAAGCTAATTCTGTTGAATTGTGCGAGCCTTTTAGTCCAACCTATATGAACAACGTTCATTTTTGCTTCATTGTAATGGAAGTTGTACTATCTAGGATGGGATAATCTTTTTTAATATATTTATGACACGGGAGAGTAATAACTCTCAAGAGTAAAGAGATAAAGTTGGGAGGGAGAATTTTTGAAATAGAAATTTACGGTAATGAGTGCTTTGAACCTCTCTCTAAAGTTATCTCTCTCTAAAAATCTCTACCCAACCTACTCTCCCCCATCTCTCCCTCACGGCACTGGTGGAGGAGTTCAACAATAATCATCTGTTAAGATACCGATTGCCTTAACTAACACGGGACAAAGAACACCGAAAATGATAACAAACAAGAACGATATATTAAGATTATAACGGACGTTACAACCCCGTAGCCGTTAAAGAGGGCTAGGACTCTCCCAAAGTCTTTTCCAAGACTAACCTCAAAACATACATTTTCATACCCTTCTAAGACTCCTACTTCTCTATTTAAGCACCAACACTAATGGCTAAATTACTACCTTACCCTTATACATATTATACTAATATTCCCCATATTGCCCTCCTTAGGGGCCTAACATCATCTCAATAGCGACAGTGCGACCTTACCCACTCTCCCATCCTCCATCCTTCATCCTCATTGGATTTTTCAAACTTATCTTTGAACCATCTTTCACTTACTTATATTATGCATCCTACACTTACTCGATGACTGGCGATGCTCGACGTCAAAACCAACCTCCAGCAAATTCATAAGGTAGCCGAATCCCTTTGTCTTCAACACACTGCTGGCTTTGACAAACCTTAACTGTGTATTCAGGCGAGCATTGACGAGAAATCCGACGATGATCCAAAGTCATCAGCATAGTTCCTGTGTCAACAACACAGATTCGGCGCCGTTGGCATAGATTTGGAACATGGGTGGCACAGATCAGGTGCCACTAGCTTCTTTAAGAGGTAACAGTCAGCTGCACTTTGCGTCTTTTCAGCTTTGTTGGGCTTGTTCGATCCTGGATGAACCAAGTTGGTTTGGTTCAACAAATTGATTCGACCGACTTTGATTTTTTAGAGCTTGGGGTTTGATTTAGTGTATCTATATTTTTCAATTCGGCATCCCTTGGCAATGGTGATGGTCGATTGTTGAATGCGTAGTGTTTGATGAAAACTGTGTGAAAATTGGGTTGGAGCTACATCCTTCCACTATTACAAGTGGGCTCTAGTTTGGCAGTTTCCTTTCTTCTCCGGTGCTGACCAACTTTAGAACGCACTTATTGGCAAGCGGGCAACCCCCGTGAGATTGATGTTATAAAGCTCTACATGGTGAATTCCTTCTCTTACTTTGTCTCTTCGGATTATGATCATTTCTAAGTTTGTGTGATCCACCCTACTCTTCTCCATTAGCATGTAGTATTGAGTCTTCCCCATTCATTCCACCATTTGATGCTGACTTGGGATGAGACTCCTCCCCATTTCTTCTTTGGCCAGATCCGTTGGTGTTGCCCAACGTATGAGTTCATGAGATAATCTCTCGGTCGTTAAAGACTCCCACTTTTTGGATCCAGAAAGTTCAACTTCTTGTGAGCTTCGACGTATTTTTTTATCGTGTTATCTATGAGGCTCTTCTCCCTCTGTAACACTTTCACTTTATCAATGAGATGTTTTTGTTTCTTATCCCTTCTTTTTTGGTCAACGTGTTGGTTTATATTATTTTTTTAATGAGAGGAACACAAAGGATTTACCAGGGACTTCTCTTTTAAAACAAAAAAACCCTATTTATTCTAGATTGAAATGCAACACCAATCTAAGCCTCAGGAGAGTGAAGGGAAGTAAAGAAAGATAAAATCATAACCTAAAAGGGACTATATAGAAAGGGGCTTTCTGTACTTCAAGGATAATATATTTAATGAATCGGAAACAATTGTGATTAATCATTTCTTTTCCAAGATGAAACCTTTAAAATTCCTTCCTTATTTTTAAGTACGAATGCGTTAAGGACATCGACCACCATGATGAGTAAAAGGAGAGAGGGGAATGCCTATCATATAAAATCCTTCTTGTGTTTTAACTTATTGCTTGCTTATACGATGCTAGAGGTTTAGTTGCAAGATGCCTCAGTTATCAAGTCTACCTACTAGTAACAATGGATGAAGCATTAGAGTCAATGAAAGGGATTTCAAGCCTCAGGATGCCACATGACTTAACTGCTCTCATGAACATGGCTTTTTAATCCTCCACATAGGCTATACTAATATTTGCATCTACCCGGACATCCATCCATCAGGAACATTATTGAGGAATGAGCCCTTCCGTGCCCATGTCGAGTCATTTTGACATTGCGTACCACCACCCGACATTGCGCCCCTTCCCATGGTTTCTATCGAGGTTATGGCTTTTTTTTTTTTTGAGAGAGGTAAAAGTTAATAAATATTGTTTGGTCCAACTTGCAATCTTTGCTTAAATTTGAAGAAAATGCACACGCCTGTTAACAGACTATGATGTTTTATCTGGCTTTCCTTTTAAAACTCATTCATCTTTAAAACTTTCATAATTTTTGTTTGAGAAATACGAAATCTCTTTGTAAGCAGACAAGGAGGCAAGAGAGTAACCTTTCACTCTATAATAATAAATAATCTTTTGTAGTGTTTTTTCAGCCTGCTTCAAGTTGGCAACCTGCAACCTAAATACTGCAAACCAAAATATACATGCCTATGGGGTTATACTCATTGTAAGTAATTTTATTTCTTTTTTTGGAAGATCAGGAATTAAAATGGAATTAAACCCATAGTACAAGGACAAATTGGTATTTAACCAAATAAATTCTAGTATGATATGCCATTGAATTGCTTCTTCTTTGTTGTCATGAATGTATATGATTTTGTTTATATTTTTGTAGGTTGCATTAAGTACTCTTCTGCTGATCATTTATAGTTGTTCTGACCAAGTTCTTACTACACGGGAAAGAAGGCTGGCTAAACGTAGGGAAGATGCTGCTAAACATGTTCGAGAAACAGTCCAAGCTCGTGAAAGGTGGAAATCTGCAAAAGATGTTGCCAAGAAGCATGCAACAGGATTGCAAAAACAATTGTCACGGACATTTTCTCGTAAAAAATCAACGAGGCAGCCAGATCAGTTGAAAGGTTCGGGTCAATTACCACCTGAGCAACAGTCTGCTACATCAAAAGGAAAGAAAAAAGAGAATAACCTTACAAAAATGTTGGAGTCCATTGAGAGTGATCCAAATAGCAATGAGGGCTTTAACTTGCAGATTGGTGATAAAAATATCAAAAAGCATGCACCAAAGGGCAAACAAGTACATACTCACAGTCAAATTTTTAAGTATGCTTATGGTCAGCTAGAAAAAGAGAAAGCAATGCAACAGCAAAACAATAACTTGACTTTCTCAGGAGTGATTAGCATGGCCACTGATACTGAAATTAAGACTAGGCCTGTGATTGAAGTAGCTTTCAAAGACCTGACTCTAACATTGAAGGGGAAACACAGGCATATAATGAGGTGTGTCACAGGGAAGATTATGCCAGGTCGGGTTACAGCAGTCATGGGTCCATCAGGAGCAGGGAAGACAACTTTTCTTTCGGCTTTGGCTGGGAAGATAACTGGATGCACTATGACTGGTTCAATTCTTATAAATGGAAAACCCGAGTCCATCCATTCGTACAAAAAAATTATTGGTTTCGTTCCACAAGATGATATAGTGCATGGAAATTTGACAGTTGAGGAGAATCTCCGATTTAGTGCTAGGTGCAGGTATGTGAGTATTCTTTATTCATAACTTATCAAAAAAAAACAAATTATCTTTTTACCCTCTACAAACATTTAAATAAACACCAGTTGCTTGGGTCTGTTAAAGTTTTTTATTTGTTTATAATTTTTATTCTTTCATATTTTGGTTAAATATTTGATTTTTCACATGGATGGATTCTTCGACTATGTAGGCTACCGGCTGACATGCCAAAACCTGATAAAGTTCTTGTGGTAGAAAGAGTCATCGAGTCCTTAGGACTACAAGCAGTGAGAGATTCGCTTGTTGGAACTGTGGAGAAAAGAGGCATCTCTGGAGGTCAAAGGAAACGAGTTAATGTTGGGATTGAAATGGTCATGGAACCTTCCTTATTGATCCTGGATGAGCCTACTACTGGTCTAGACAGCGCATCTTCTCAGCTACTTCTTCGATCACTTCGTCGGGAGTCTCTTGAAGGTGTGAACATCTGCATGGTACTTCACCAACCTAGGTATGTGCTGCCAACCCACCAATTCTATGTGGAACTTTAGTATGCCATTGCTCACTATACTTGACCAATACTTCTTAATGATTTATGAACATAATTATTATTTGAAATTGGATCATCAACTACCTTTAATCTGAACTTGATTTTCTTTTCGCATAACAATCTTGAAATCATAGATATTTGATAACTACTCTTCATTCCAATCTCTCATTTATTTATTTTTTGCCACGAGGAAACCTTCCTCCCCTTCCCCCTTCCCCCTTCCCCCTCTCCCTCTCTAACTCTTCTTAATTCAATGTTACTTTTACTTTGCCATATTTGGTTCTACGATCATAAATAAACTAAATTTTAATTTTTGTGGAGTCAGCTATTCGTTGTTTAAGATGTTTGATGATTTGATACTTCTCGCCAAGGGTGGGCTGACTGCATATCATGGATCTGTAAAGAAAGTTGAGGAGTATTTCGCTGGTATAGGGATCATGGTGCCCGATCGTGTGAATCCTCCAGACCATTTCATTGACATTCTCGAGGGTCTGGTGACGCTAAATGGTGTAACTCGCGAACAACTTCCAGTCCGGTGGATGCTTCATAATGGATATTCAGTACCTTCTGACATGCTGAAATTATGTGATGATGCGTCCGCAAGCGGCTCAACCCATGAAAAAACTCCCGATGATGGAACTGGAGAACTATCTTTTGTTGGAGGTTTATGGCAGGACATGAAGCTCAGCATTGAGATGCAAGTGGATAGAATACAGCAGGACTTCTTAAGTTCTAAGGATCTATCTGATCGAACAACTCCTGGTATAGCTCGGCAGTATAGGTATTTTGTGGGAAGGTAAAGATTTGAAATGATTACATCATTCTACTAGTGCATCGTTAAGCAAATTCAATATAATTTTGATTATTAACCCTCAGTAGGGGTGAAAGGAAAAGCCAAAAACTGGCAAAACCAAACCCCAAACCGATCCAATGGTTCGGTTTTGTAACGCCCGCGGTTATGAGGGGTACATGAATGAACCGAGTCCACATCCGAATGAGAGAGATTTTGGGAGATATAGTCTCATGGTTAAGAAAGGCTTAAAAGAGTTGATTTGTACTACCTATACCATCAAGGTGAAATCGAAAGAACTTCACAGTTAAGCGTGTTTTGCTTGGAATAGTCTTAGATTGGGTGACCTCCTAGGAATTTTCCTAGGTTGCATGTGAGTGAAGACAAAACATGCTAAAAAGGACACGTGATGGTTTGTGGGGATAGTCTTCACTCTTAGAAGCGCTTAGAGGCTGGTAGTTAACGTGACCGGGTCGCAGCAGGGGAATGTCGGGCCCAGAGGGGCCAGATCCGAAGTCCAAGACCTCATCCGAATCCTGGGTAATGGGCGTTACAGTTTTTTAGAATAATATTGGATCAATCGGTTTGATATTTTAGAAAACCGAAATATATCGGTTCAGTTTCGATTTTTGATGGAAGAACCAATAAAAAATTGAACCGACCAAATATATAAATAATAAGATAAAAATATATATGTTGGTAGAACCAATTTAAATGTGAAATATGAAGCAAAAGCATCGTAAATATTGTGATACTTATGAAAAATATTTTTGTCTTGTTAGTAAAATAAAAGTCTTTAGAATAAAATTAAAAATCAAATTGAGAATGATAAAAATAAATTTGAAAAATAAACAAAAAATTGTATTGAAATAAAAACCGAAAACCGAAGCAAAATCGAACCGAACTAATGGTTTTTTCCTTTATTGGACATTGATTCATATTCAATTTTTGAAAAATCGAAGATATTGGTTCGGTTATAGGTTTGGCACAAAACTGACAAAATCAAACCAAAATCACCCCTAGCAGTCAGTGTTAGAATTTCAATACCTTTAAAGGAGTCACAATGAAAAGTGCCCCTTTCTTAGTATATTCATCAAATATACATAGTCAAGATTTTTTTAATTGGAATAAAAATTCATTAAGAATTATAAGTAACTGTAATGAACTGATTTGCCAAAAAAAAAAAAGAAGAAAAGTGTAATGCAGTTTGAGGATAGGATATTCTTGAAGATAACAATTAAATACCATTCACTACATACAATTTTGAAAAACTTTAGTAGGATTTCACTTGGTTGATATAAATAAATTTATCTCAACCTATCAATTTAAGTTTTTGGATTGATCAATATGATTCTAGAACATGAGGTTATATGAGTTTAAACTCTTGTCAAATAGTTTTCTTTCGAATTAATATTGGCCTTGTTGAAAATTTACAAATTTTCATGCCCACAAGTAAAAATTAGGAGAATGTTGGTTGATATAATTAAGCGTATTACAACTTTTTTTTTTTTTGCTATGATCAAAGTCATATATATTATATACATATGACTGATTCTTATTCCAAAGTTCACAATAAAAAATATATATGTATGACTGATTCTTATTCCAAAGTTCACAATAAAAAATACTCTTATTCTAGAAGTATGAACTTCTTTTGTCCATCCATTCAAACTTTTTTCTCCATCACCCCTTTTAGAAGTATGCACCAAATATTAACATGGTTTATAATTGAACACTTAAAACTCTTATTACAAAGTTCACTCTAAAAAATACTCTTATTTCAACTTTGTATTTTACATGATAAATATGGAAGTGAACAGTACATTTCAATTTCTTGCTAGTGACTTTGTTGTTAGTTTATAACTATAGGTTTTTATGTTTGTATTTGTATTTCCTTTTATTTAATAATAATAATTGCTCTGTATATGGTTTTTCTTGCTGTGCTAGAGTGAGCAAGCAGCGACTGCGAGAAGCTAAAATTCAGTTAGCTGATTACTTGATGTTATTACTTGCTGGAGCTTGTTTAGGAACACTTGCTAAAGTGGACGATGAAACATTTGGTTCCCTTGGCTATACTTTCACCGTCATTGCTATTTGTGAGTTCCCAGCCATGAATAAATAGCTTATATAATTCCTTCAGATTTACTGTTTCTCTTGATTGCAGCACCAATGCAAATAGTCTCTTGTTTTGATCATAGTCTTGTAGTTTTCTGTACACATTATTATATTATTTTTTGTTGAATTGATCATAAATTATATTATTTCTGTACACATTATGATCAATGCAATTGCATATGGTCTCTTTGCAGCGGTCACTTGTGGGCAAATTTAATTATGTCAAGTAACACTCTCTCATTTGTGGACTTAGAAATTTTAGAAATGTCCTACAAATGGAATTAATTTTAAATGGGGAGTAAAGGACTTGGAAATTTCTCGAACTCATGAACTTTGCTTTGATACCATGTTTTGTAAACTTTTAGGTTGATGATAGCGTTGGGCCTAAGAAGAGTTCATAAATATTAGAGGGGCATATAAGAAAATAGTTAGAGAGTTTGTTAGGAATTTTAGTTATAAATAGAGAGGTTGTGTGAGGGGAAGGATATCCATATTTTGAAGAATTTCATTAGGGCTCTTAGAGATGATTCTCTAGAGATGGGAGGTTCCAAGTCCTATTAAAACTTGGATTATCTTGTAGTTCTTGGTAATTTCGTTATCAATATATTTCGGTTCTTATCAGTTGATTGGTGATTTACATAATTCAACATGGTATCAAAGCAGGAGGTCCTGAGTTCGAATCTCTGTCATCTCGTTTTTCTCTCAATTTATAATTAATTCCACTTGTATGACATTTATTAAATTTCTAAGACCCACAAGTGAGGGAGAGTGTGAGTTGACATAATTAAATTTACTCTAATCTATTAGTTTAAGCTTTTAGGTTGATTTGTGATTTACACAATTCAACATTTTTATTAAATAGTTTGTATCACTGATTGTATGCCTTAACAGTATATAAACTTTTCCATAAAACAATCTAGACACTGCGTTGTTCTTATGCTTGATTATGGTCGATTAGAAGTTCATCCCATTATATGTCGTATGTCATTCTCATGTGCTCTTTGCTTATTTGCATCCTACTCTTTTTGCAGCCCTCCTATGCAAGATTTCAGCACTGAGATCATTTTCCCTTGACAAATTAACGTACTGGAGAGAGAGTGCATCAGGGATTAGTACTCTGGCACATTTTCTCTCTAAAGACACACTTGACCTTTTCAATACAATCATCAAACCACTGGTTTATCTGTCTATGTTTTATTTTTTCAACAATCCAAGATCTTCTTTTACAGATAACTATATTGTTTTGGTTTGTCTTGTGTACTGTGTGACTGGAATGGCTTATGCACTTGCCATCTACCTTCAACCTGCTCCTGCCCAATTGGTACATGCTCAAAACTTACAATGCCAATTCTTGACATGCATATTAACATTGCTACAACTGTCGGAGTACTCACCTTGTGGTGAACTACTCATTTTATAGCCGATTGATTTTGAGATGAATGCCCACACTTTCTAATATGGTATCAAAGCTTCATGTGAGTTATTAACCGCCAAATTTTGAGGACCCCACCCAAGCGGGCAAAAACTCATGCGAGCCTTTGATGGTCCCAAAAAGTTTGGGATCCGACCCAAGCGAGTATATTTCGGGTCACAAATTCGGATCTAATCCAAGATAGTTTTCCCAAATATGGCGCTATCTTAAGAGGTGATGTTGGAGATACTCACCTTGTGTGGGCTACTCTTCTCATAGCAAATTGGTTTTGAGATGGATGCCCACACTTTCTAACATAACCCACATGGAGCTCTTATACCATATTAGAAAGTGTGGGCATTCATCTCAAAACCAATTGGCCATGAGAGGAGTAGCCCACTCAATCTTATATATACGTTGAATAACCTCCACCTTACCAATGTGGGACATTTGCCACAAGGTGAGTATTCCAACAATCTCCAACAGGTTATTATCCCCCAAAATTTCGATGACCCCACCCAAGTGGGCATTTGATGATTCCAAAAAGTTCGGATCCGACCTAAGCGAGTAAGCCAAAGCGGATATATTTTGGGCTACAAATTCGGATCTAATGCAAGATGACTTTCCCAAATATGGCGCCATCTTGAGGGGGTATGTTGGAGATACTCACCTTGTGGTGGGCTACTCCTCTCTTAGCCAATTGGTTTTGAGATTTATGCCCACACTTTCTAATTGCAACATTCTTACTTTTGTCATTGAGCATTTTAGGTTCCCTATGAAATGTTCATTACATGGTCTAAATGATATAGGAACAAACAAATTGATCCTTAGCTGTATCTTACTTCTTCCTCTTTGCAGTGGTCGGTGCTTCTTCCTGTAGTTTTGACACTCATTGCAAACCAAGATAAAGATAGTCCAGTCCTAAAATATTTAGGAATGATGTGCTACCCTAAGTGGGCACTCGAAGGCTTTGCCATCGCCAATGCGAAAAGGTACTTCATATCCTCTTTCTCCCGTTCTATCTAGCATCTTGGAACCTATTTAACATGCTTGTTAGAATGAAGTCGATTTAGGATGTTTCAGCATTGCATTCGAGATGTATGCGCAGACAGTATTGTTATGTGTAAATATACAATATTCATGTTCAAGTGGCTAGATTGTAAATTATCGTTCTTGAAAATTGGTTATACAAACGAACAGTTGGTTCGTAAATCTAAGGGCTTCGAAGAATATTAATCTTGTTAAATATTTGCAAGATTAAGGAAATGATAGTTTCTATCTCAAGGCTTATAGATTGATATAGCTATATACAAAAGCAGCTTTGCATATTTAACATTTAGTTCAGGAATCAGAGGAGAAAAACTAAACTTTGTGTTCTTTCCTTTCTGATGGATTATGTATGAAATCTTAATGAAGCTTCAATGGAAATAATATTTACTCATTGAACTGTGAACTCAAATTATGTTACAATTTTGACTTTTTGATAAAAATAAAAGCACTCTGATTTGAATAAATATGTTCATTTTTTTTTTAATTGTGTTTAGGCCATCTTACCCGCAATTTCACTACTCTCACAAAACACACGCTACAAGGTTTGGAGGATGTTTGAATGTAGATTTTAATAGTATTTATAATTAATATTTAGAATGAGGATTTATTTTGAGTATTTAGAAGTAATGATTACAGTAAAAAATTTGTTTGAATGTAGTTTTTAAGAGTATTTAGAATGAAGATTTAGTTTGAGTATTTAGAAATAATGATTGTAGTCAAAAGCTTGTTTGAATGTAGTTTTTAGGAGTATTTAGATTTAATATTTAGAACGAGATTAATTTTGAGTATTTAGAAGTAATGATTGCAGTCAAAAGCTTGTTAGAATGTAACTTTTAAGAGTATTTAAAATGATGATTATTTTGAATATTTAGAAGTAATGATTGTAATTAAAAGTTTGTTTGTTGGTTTGAAAACCTACAAACAACCCCTTGAATGTCAAGCAAAATCATAAAATAACATTTCCTTGGTAAGTGGTTACCATAAAGGGCATGTTTGGCTACAATAAGAAGGAAATGGTATGGAAGGAAAGGAAAGGGAAGATATATACGAAGGAAAGTAAAAGTAAATTAGTGATTGATGAAATGTAATTCGGTGGGACAAACAATGGGCAAGGATCTCTTTCCTTTCCTTCTCATCCCTTCCCACCACACCAAACAAGTCCAGAATGAATCCCATAACCTTTTGGATCTTCGAGACTCTTTTCGACTTCCGACCAATGCAAGATGTTCAATAATTATATTGTATCGTGAATTGAGAAGGCTGTGTGTTCAAGCTCTAATGTTGTGCTGTGACGACAGGTATTCTGGTGTATGGTTGATAACTCGGTGCACTTCACTGATGGAAAGCGGCTATGATCTCCATGACTGGGAGTTTTGTTTATTGATGCTCATTTTGTATGGCATACTCAGCCGCATAACTGCTTTCTTTCTCATGATAGCCTCCAATAAGAAATGAGTTTAGTGTTACTTCTTTCCCTTCTTTTTTTTAAAGAAATTTTAGTAGATTTGTACAGATTAGATTTTCAATTCTTTAGCATAGATTTACAGCCCATTACTTGTGTCTATTCCTTATGACTTTAAATGTATTAGATAGAGATGATCGCCAAGATTTCGTGATCCTCTGCGATTCATTTAATGGTATTAATATTTTGGGTAAAATGTGAATCTGACACGTTGGTTAATTGTAGTCTGTATCTCCCGGGAATGATTTGGAAGATCAAAAAAGAAAAAAAAAATCCCGAATTTGGGACTTTATATACCATTAAATATTATCATGTAACTGATCACCTTACCGTTAGAAATTTACTGATAATACTAATATTTGGGATGGAAAGCTCTAGTTTGAGTTAGTATTGATTGGATAAAAAAAATTGAAAACTAACTATTTGATGTATCATTATGATTTTAGAAATGTGAATTTAGTTTATATGAGTGGATAAAACTTAGAGATTAGTCATTATTTGTAATTATTGTCGAATTAAATACATGAAAGTTAGTCATTTCTCTGTAAAATGTGAGGTTTTTTTAAAATTTTTTTATTTTAAATGTCACTTTACTCACACTAATATCATTGAGACATAAATAATTGACTTTCACATTCTGACGGCCCTATTACTCATTTTAATCTCTATTTCCATGAAAGTTATCATAAATTTTTTTCGGGGGATATGTTGGGGATTACATATGTGGAATGCACAGAGATCTAGGTTCAATTTTTGGTATTTAATTTTTTTTTTTCATTTCATTTTATTGTTCTCAAATTTACAAATTTTTTTAATTTTAAATAAATTCACTATAATTTAGATAATTTTTTGAAAACTTGATGTGGGTAACACATTGTATAAGGGCATTGTATAAGGGCATTACAATTATACCACACATTGATCTAGGTTGGTTAGTGCTATTAGTGTTTTTTTTCAAATTTTGGTAGGGGTGCCTCGTAGAAGATTTCAACGAGTTTTTTTTTCAAAAATACATTTGACATTTAAAATTAGTTTTAACCATCATTTTAGTCAATATTATGTAGCTTATTATCTCAATAATTTTTTTTTCAATTTTAAAATATACAGATCAAATAAAAATTAAACTCCAAACTTAAAAGATTAAAAATATATTTTTTACTTTGATTTTTATCAAATTTTGCACTAAAAAGAAAGAAAAAGACAAAATATTTTTATTAATTTTATTTCATCATATGTGTGTGTGTTTATACTTATATATATATATATATATGATGAAATGATTTCAAAAGATGCTAAAATTTTTAGCTAGGTCTGGCTAAATGACTATTTACTCTTTGACATTTTTCATTCCAATTTTATTATTTTATTTTTGAAAATAAAAAAATATTTTCAATATTTAAGTTTGAGTTCTTATTTATATTTGGCATGTATATTTTAAAATTGAATTATTTTATTCATTATATTTCATTATTTTGATAATTGATCTTTGTACGTTTGACATGAATTTAAATTTTATAAAAAAAAGTAAAATAAAAATTGCATTAAGATTAAAAGTGAGTATTATTAAAATATAGGATAAAAATGTTTTTTTTTTTAAAATATGGACTAAACTGAAACTAGACTCAAAATGTATTAGTAGTGAACACTATTTATTTATCAATGAAATTCAATTTTGAACATAGAAACCAAGCGCAAACTAAATTTTAGGGGCTGTTTGTTTGAATTTTGTATAGAGCTATTAAAAATTAGATTTTATAACAATTTTTTAAACACTAAAAAAAAAAGTTATTACTGCAATTTTTTCTTTTAATATAAAAAATAATTTCTAATTTCTAATTGTTCCAAATAAAAAAAAAAAAAAAAATTACCCCTAAAAAACAAAACGGAATGCGGATAAACATAACGGGGCAACCTTATCAGGTTAAGCCTCAACCGTTCCAACGCCGTCAAAACGGAGACTTAACGACGTTATGTCAAACAGTAAACCCCGTTAACAAAATCCACACGTATTAGTACCGGAACTCAAACGAATATAAATTGAGTTAGTAAAACGAGGGAAGAAAACGTTTGGATTCCGGCGAGTAAAAACGCCGGATAAATTCAGTTCTTCTCTTTGACAATCGCTTTTTTGGCGGTTTAAAATTACCGTAATTTCCATTTCCAGGTTTCCTTCTTCTTCGAGCTAAGCTCGGATCTTCAGTTTTCTCGCTGGTACACATCTCTCTCTCTCTCATCTCCTTTGAATTTCGAACTTGTTGCTTTCTCTGTTACTATCTGCTTTAGATTCTGCTAGTTTAATGATCGATAGTTTTGAAATCAGTGGATTCGATGGCGATTACTAGTCAATCTTAATTTACTGTGTGTTTGGCTCAAGATGATGAAAGAAACTGAAGATTACACTTAATTCCTTTATGTATTGTGACCTTTTTCCTATTGCGTTTGATTGTCTGTGCTGATTAGCTTCGTGCATTTTACCTTTACGTTGTGTTACGATTTTACTTCCATAAACTTCAACGTGTTCATTTTCCCTACATCAGAACTCGAAATTTGAAGTTCTTCTCTGTTTGAGCTGTATTTTCGTTTTCTTTTTTTAAATTATTATTATTATTATTTTTTTTTTGACTTTATTCATTCAATCTAGAATCTCTCTATTGTGAATTTTTTTGAAATTTAGTCAGTCTTCAGAAAGATGTTTGTCGTGGTATTTATTATTTTGGTATGGCATGACTATCTAAAGGTTGTGTTACTATGCAGAAATTAGGATATGAATATTCTTATATTTAGGAGATGGGTGTAATGGAATGTTTATAGGTGATGATTTGACAAGTAGATGATTTCAACGAAATGTTTATGCTAGTTCACAACATTAACTATGTTGATTGATATGAATTTTCCTGTTATGTTAGAGCTACTAATTTCTATCAGGAAATGTAGGATTGATGGATCAAGAAGTGCATTTCTGCCCGAAGTTCACAGCTATGAAATCTCATTGGGTATGAAGTTATTTTTATTTCTATTTTTTTAAAATTTAATTAAACTATCAAGAAATCTCTTATACATTTCAATGTTATGTGTTGAAAACCTCTAGATCATACCTTATATAGCTTGCTTCATCCTTCAATTTTGATATGCTCGAATGGTCTAAATTATTGCTGAGTTTTTGTATGATAGAGAACAAACATAATGCATGGTTCCAGTGTAACAATATTTTATGTTGTGTAAAAACCATTTTTTCTCCTTGGAAGAGAGGTGGTTCAGTTGGGGGATAGAGCTCCAGTTGTAGCATTTCTTCAACTTTATCACCTGTCTTTGATGAAGTATCATTTTGAGGCGAATGTGTTTTCTCTTTTGGGGCCTTCCCCCTCTTCGCGATTGAATTTTAGATGCCTCTTGTCTGATAGGAAGATGTTAGATGTTTTAGATTTTTTTTTCTTTGTTGGGGAGTTTTGGGGTATGCATGCCGGGAAAGAAGGATGTTCATCCTTGTTGTTCTTGCCCTGAAGGGTCTTTTCTGCAGATTCTTTTTCCTCATATTGTTAATCATTCTCATTGTCCTTACAAGGGGAGTTTTGTGTTTTCCTCAATATGGAAGGTGAGAATTGTGAAAAAGTTGAGTTCTTTATCTTGTAGGTTACACGTAAGGTTGAACACTTGGGATTGGGTGGTGAAGGTTTCTTCTTTGGTAGTAGGGCCTTGGTGTTGCATTTTTTGTAAAAGGAAGGCGAAGTCTCTAGATCACGTCCTTCGGTGTTTGATGGCTTCATTGGTCTTGAATAGGTTCCTTGAAGAGTTCGGCCCTTCCATGGGTAGGCATTGAGGTTGCAGGGGGTTAATTGTAGAGTGCTTTCTCATCCTCCCTTTCAAGTGAAAGGATATGTTGTGGGAGATTTTGGGATAGAGAAACAATAAAATATTTTGAGGGGTTGAGAGATCTCTAGAAGATGTGTGGCCTCTCATTAGATCTATGTTTCTCTCTGACTTTGGTTACAGAGCCGTTTTCTAACTATTCATTAGGTCAAGTTGTTTTGGATTGGAGACCGTTCATGTAAGCTTCTTCGTTTACTATGGGCTGTCTTTTTGAATGTTTGTGTATTCTTTCATTTTTATCTCAATGAATGCTCAAATTCCTATCAAAAAAAAAAAAAAAACGTAACTTTATCTTCAATCTTGGCTTGTTTTTTTGTTTATCAATTCCAAATTGGTAGTTTGTATAATAGGACATACTTCTCCGCATAACCATAATTTTAATCTTAGTTTTTCTAGACATGATTTTTCTGACTCAATTTTCTATTCAATTCATAGGTAAAAGTGGAGGGATCTTTTATTTCTCGACCATTGAATGAAGCAAATGAAGTTGAACAGTTACTTTTGGAGCCAAAAAGTGAACATGTCTTAGGAAGTTGCTTGAGAGTTCAAGATTTCTCTTGTGACTTCGGTTATGGGATACAAACAAACAGCGGTGAATTCTTATGATCCATTCCTTATTTTTTTGGTGCTAATTTGTACTCTATTCCTTGGGCTTCCTCCATCATCATTCTTCTTCTTTTAGCATTTTTTTGGCACTGTTTTTTTATCTCATTTTTCTCAATAAGGTCAAGATTTAGGATCTTAACTGGTTCGAGGTGAATCTGTTTCGGAAATTTTTTGCTTGTATGTGAACAAATCCAAAAAATGGCTCTGACTGACTATGAAGTTCAACACATAAACTGCTTAGGCATTTGAATTTTATTTTTCGATAATTTTCAATCATACATCAATAAGTCGACTAATCCTGGTCTATTTCTTTCACGATCTGTAAGGTGGATTGGATTCTAATTGCAAGCGGGGAGATGAACATGAACTAAAATTTGGAGTATGTTTCTATCTTTAATGACATTTCATGTCTCGTCAGTCTGGTTTCCTTCTTTTTAATGTATCCTTTTGGTTCCATATACAGTAAGGAAAAAGAATTGCGCAAGAAATTTTTTTTGAAAGTGCTATAACTCAAATTCAGATTTAGCTTTATATTTTCTTTATTGATTGAAGTGAAATGGAATTTCATAGGATCTTGATCAACTGCTGGATGATGCCAATGAAGTAGGGGAATTCCATGCAACAAACAATCTGCCAAATACATGTGAAGTTTATCTTCTCATTATATTGTTTGTCATGTGTGATTATATGTTAACAAATTTCATATGTAGTCATTAAATCTCAAGCCTCTTATTTCCCCTCTTTCTTTATCCCTGTTTTTTAATCTTCAATTATGTATTCTTAAAGCACAGATGCAGAAGTTGCTGAAAATTCTTTCAGACAGAATAGGGGATTACAATTGGGAAACTTAAGCTCAGAGAGCAAGTCTCAGGGATCAAGCAGAAGTGATACTGATGCTTTTGGAATATCAGAATTGTCAGCAACAATGGTAATGAAGCCCGAATTCAATAATACACCTATTGAGAGGGGTTTTACTAATGAGTTGTGTGCTGGTCTGAGGACCAAAGGTAGGTGTGTAACACCACTTGAAGGCAGCATCTGCGATACAATACTTGATAGTAGACCTATTCATAAATTTAATACTAATGAAAGCTATGTAGAAAATGGGAATTTATCTGATGAAAATGTGAAGGGTGATATTGTGGCAAACAAACTTTCCAGTTCAAGGGAGAGGAGATTGCGTAAGCCTACTCGAAGATACATTGAAGAATTTGCAGATTCAAAGTCCGAAAGTAACCAAGGGAAGAAAAAACCTCTTACAAAAGATAAATACATGAAAAGGACGTTCATTGAGGAATCTAATCATATCAGACATAAGGTACAAATGTTGACGTCTAGAAGTGAATCACATTGTGGTACTTCTGTTCCAGTGCAATCTCGATCTCAAAGAAGACATCCAAAGAAACATGTACCAGTTTCGGTAAGAGAGTTCTCTCTCTTGATATCTGTTCATCCTGCTAATACAATTATCTTTGAGATTTGTTTGTCCTATTTGCCTTTTTATATTATATGATTTTTAATGGTAGTTTCTTTTATATATTATATGATTTTTTATGGTATTTGCCTCTATGTATTATATGAAATTTAATGGTTCACTTGATGCTAAGTCTTTATAGATTTAAAGCTGGAACCACTTTAACGAAGTTATGCATGATGTTTTTGTGAAAAACGTGAAATTTTGTCCATTTTACACACACACACACACACTTGTGAGGGGTTTGTAATTAGCGGTTGTAAATGAAAATTGTTGTCTTTTCCTGCTGTAACTACAAAGTTTGGGTTTCTTCATTCCTCTCCGTGCATTGCACCATTCCTATAATCATAGGTCTATATGTATCGCACATCTTTGACTGATACCTATTAAGAAATAATTCGGACAATAATGTTCATTACTGGCATTAAGTGGATAATTTGTTTCAAAATACTGGAATTATCTATTTTGTTCCTTTCCAGAATAGTCTGACTTTGATTATGGAACTTTCTTGTGTTTATATCAAATAATTCTGCTGTAGTTCAGAATTGTAAGTTCTTTCATTCTACATTACAGGGATTTCTATCAGAAGACGAATCTTCGGCAACTGAATGTAACAAAGTCTATTCATCTCTTAAAAGATGTAAAAAGCATGATAGGAGGAAGCACCATAAAATGTGGACCCTAACTGAAGTAATGCGATTAGTTGATGGAATTGCTGAGTATGGAACCGGCCGCTGGACTCGTATAAAGAAGCAACTTTTTGCATCTTCTCCTCACCGCACACCTATAGATCTCAGGGTATCTGTTCATACACTATGATTTACTTAACGTCTATCCATTGAATTTTAGTTATTTTCTCCATCCTGCAGGACAAATGGCGAAATCTTCTGAAAGCTAGCTGTGTTAACATGCAAAACAGAAAAGGGGTGAGCTTGAACTGTGCATGCCTTAAATTAACGTTTAATGATATTCTTTTTTTTTTTTTTTTTTTTTTTATCATTGTTCCAATTCCAATGAAGTCTTATGTATGAGAAGTAAATTTTTAGCGTGCTTTTAGTTGGTTCAACAAGTATGAAGTTACAACATACAATTTTATTTCAATTTTACAGATTGAACGGAAGCAATCGCATGCGTCACGACCACTGCCGAAGTCCCTGCTCCAACGTGTGTATGAACTGGACAATATTTATCCGTACCCGAAGGAACGCAGTCCAAAATCACTCGAAGATACTACACCTCCTATGTATTTTGATGAAAGTGACTCTTTGTCATTCAATTGGGGGCGGAAGAAACATGAGTGATATCTACTTTGGAAGCAGCAGAAATGTGGAAAAGTCCAAATAATACTTGCAATTAGATGTAAAAAAAATCTCTGTTTGTAACACTGAATGCACTTGAAAATGCGAAGATAATCTTCCATTTTAAACTGAAAATTTCTAAAACTTTTTCCTCTTCCATTTCCTCTTCTTTAAGTTTCATTTTTTTTTTGGTAAATTATAAACCAGATCATAAACATATCCTGATACCAATTTGCTAATTCTTGAGAAAAGCTAGATTTTGTTGCAGTGAGGAAAGGAAGTCGGGTTGAAGTTGGAACTAATTGTTCGGATGGAGGAGAAATCAGCACAACACCTTGAGAACGGTAAAATACTTGAACAAATATCTTCATTCTTTCTAATTTTGGCCTCTACTGAAGAACCAACTCTCTTGCTTTCTATGAATTTTTAGGGGATTTTCTTAATGTTGTAGAGTCAAATCGCATGTCACGTGAGAATAGTACGTCGCAGTACGTAAGTTGATTCAAACACTTACAAATACAACAAAAGGTAAGTATAGTTTTTACTAAATTTTTTGCATACTGATGCTTACTCGTATTCTTTTGCATACTGATAGCCTTTACTCAATCAACTTATTTCTTCTCTATGCCATTGTGTCTGAGTTTGAAGGGCCAATAGGAATAGAGTGGGCTGTAATACATTAGGCTACCTACAATGTTGGTAAGTCAACTCCTAATTCGTTGGCCCACGTTTGAAAACATCAAAATAGGGCCTGGACTGAAGTCTGGCCCATACATAAAATATATAAAATGAACTTTACAAGTTCTAATAAATGAAAAAGTTGCATGCATTTGAAGGTGCCATAATTTATTTTATTTTATTTTTGTTGGAACAAAAAATTTATTTAAGTAGGCAAGTTTTTCTCTTTTTATTTAAAAAATACATTTTTATGCTTCGTAAATATTTTATACACTGATTTATGGTGTAAGGCAAAATAAAAAATCGTCCAAATCGCCCATAGTGACTGAATTCGAAACGAACTAGGGAAGAAACTGAATTTTTCGATTTTAAAATAATAAAAACCGAAGAATTTCGTTTTGATTTTAAATGAGCTGGCCATCGGATTTAAATTGAATTGACCAGTTATATATGTTTAAAAACCCGAGTAAGTACAAATGGTTATTGTAGTAGATTAACGAATAAAGATATAACAACGGCTTTTTTATTTTTTTGAGATCAGGGTAAGGACTCGATCTAAAAATTAAATGGATGTTAGTCCATCACTAATGCCAATTGAGTTATGCTCGTTTTGGTTGGATTGGTTAATGCATTTTGTATTTTACATTTAGTTGGACTAGAGAAAATCTCTCATATATATTAATAACGAAATAGGTAATATAGAATGAGAGTACAAGTTGGGGGAAGGAAATCATTAATTTCACATAGAAGGGTACCACTGTTCTCAAATAAATGAGCAAAATTTCGATGCTTAAGATCAAACTTTTGATGCGGTGTCAAACCAAGTTACCATAACAATAAAACATAGGCGTCACCAACCTTTTTGGTAATATAGAATGATTGTGGTATAGTTGGTAAGATGCTCATATGAGCGTTATTTTATTTTGTGTACGCTCTTTCTTCTCTTTAATAAACCAACTAGCCGAGTTGCTCGAACCATCCGTTAATCAGTTTGGTTAAGTTTACATGTGGATGCAGTTATATTTGAATTTCAATTTCGTTGAAATATTCAGGTTGTCCAGGTTCAGCTTGGCCTTAAACTGTCAAACCAAACCATTTAAATTTTTACTGTGACTTTTTTGAATTTGACACAGTTATGATTGAAAAAACTATATTTTTGAACTTCTAAATTTTGGGGTTAGTGACCTTTTTTTCTTGCCCTGCCTCTTCATTTTCACATCATATAAATTCCTTGACACCCATTTCAAATTGACGGCTTACGATTGAACTGCAATGATAATTAAATTTTTGCCAAAACCCTTGCCTTAAATTTAAAAGTTAAATTCAAAACAGGTTTATAGTTATCTTCTCTAAAAAATCGATTTCAAGTATTTCACTATTTCATTTCCTCTTCTTCATTAGCTTCACCTACACTTCTCTCATTAACTCTAAAATTCAATAACTCAGATTTTTTACAAAAAAATTAATAAACAATTAAATATTAGTTATAGAATACATTATATTAGCATTAATAGTTCTTTATAGAATATTTTTAATAGTTTTGGAGTTGGACACAATTTTTTTTGTTTATTACTATTATTTTTTAAATTCAATAAAGAATTGAATTGATTACCTTTTGGTTCATATATATATATATATATATATATTAACGCTATTACATTTGTACTTGATTTTTGATTATGTGTATATGTTGGGAAATTAAAAAATAAAAGAAAGAAAAAGTAGAAGTTGGTAAAGATGAAATTTAAGTATGGACAACCTTAGTCTCTATTCGAGGACATTATCTCATGGGCTTCCACTAAAAGAATTGATATTTTCATTTTTCTATAAATATGTTTTTGTATTAAAATAAATAAATAAATAAAATAAATAAATATATATAAACATGTACATGCCTATTATTGGTTGTTGACTTGAAGATCGAAAAGACATTAGTTTGTTTCGGTGAACGTGTGATAAAAACCAATAAAGAAATGAAAATGAAAATAAGGCAAAAACAAAGAGTAATAAAAAATAAATTATGGTGACAAATCTTGTCGGTCTTTTATTATAATATTAATCGATCTATAGTTTTGTTATTTGTATTTTTAAGGTTTATTGAAACCATGTTGGACATTTATATCGGGAAGATTATTATCTTTATTATTATTTAATTTTGAGACGAATGTTTATACTATATAATAATTTTTTCTGTTTAATTATTCATGAAACTTATATTATGATTGATCAAATACATTTTTCAAATAATCACGGTAAAGTAATACAATGTCATTTTTTCGATTGGTGCGTGACTATAAAGACCTAATTCTAAACAAGTTATGAACATGGATTCACCAATGCTTCAAATATTTTGAATATTTTAAATAAAGGACAATGCCTATAAAACTAAAATTCCAAAATATGCATTCATTTATTAAAGTTGCAAGAAAACTCTAGTTATTTAAGTTAAAAAAAACTCTCAAATAACTGTAAAATAGTAAAAGTTTGGGATCCCATCTAAATCATAATAAAGAATAAGGACATAGTTCTAAATAATGAAATGCAGAATAAATAAATGACTCTTAAAATGAGCCAATTCTAGGTCATTCTCCGGCTTAGCCATCATGTATATAGTTTCATTACATTGGAAAAAACTTGTTTCAAACAAATAGATAATTTTGGAAATATTCAGCAAGTACTCGAGAGTATAAATGTACTAGTAATCAACAGATCAATAAAAAACGGCTAGACATTGATCAATATTTCACACAAAGGTCGATAATAATCACACAATATCATAATCTTCACATTCATCACATGAAGTTCAACTCCTAATCAACACATCCAATTCAATCGCTAGGGATCTAGTCAATAACATAATTCAAAGTAAATATTATCATACCAATTTGGTGAAACTTCGTTGAAGAGAAAGATTGTTGTGATACAAATAAATTTTTCGATAAAGATTATATATATATATATATA
>JBBMEG010000024.1:15413190-15428972 GCA_037832605.1 Cyclanthera cordifolia
AAGTGATTAGAACGATTCAATTATTGTGAAAGTTTTTGGATAAAACCAAAATATAAAATCACGAGAAATATATATGTTAAGGCGGAGACAATATCTAACGTAACATTCAATAAAAAGAATAATAATAAAATTAAGAGATGTACGACTAAGAAATATATATAGAAGAAGAATTGGCATGGTGTGAAGATTTGAGGGAAGAAATAAAATAAAATAAAATAAAATTATGCCAATAAGAAAAATAATAATTAAATATAAAAAAATCGTAAGAGGTTTGTTTCTTTAATAGTAACATGTGATACGTAGATCTTCTTAGTTTATTGTTTTGTAATTATAACAATCCGATATTGGACTAACTATCAAGATTTTCTAATATATGAAAAAACACACATTGTGTAATGGTTCATGCATGCATGCATATATATGTGTGTGTGTGTATATATATATATATATATATATATATATATATCTTTATTTCTTTATTTATAAATGTAGGTCAAAAAATCAAGTTCATACAATTTAAAAAAAAAAAAAAAAAAATCTGTAATTGCTATAGGATATCTCTATTTGTAAAGATATGGGACGGAGAATGCACTTAATAGTTTGTTTTTTGCCTAGTTCTAATCTTTTCATCGAACAAAGTATCACAATCGAGCCTCTCTTCTTGAATGGTTAATTTTCGAATTTTACTTGAACACACACTTAAGCTTAAATCATGAACTCTTATATGAATTATTACTTGAACTCACCATAACTTAATCTCGAATGTATTCAAATTACGGTTGAAGCCACAACGACTACCTCTAACTAAATCAACATTTCAAAATTAGCAGTTATCACTGAATGAACACATTTGAGTACATCTTTCATTTGTAGATTTTGATTATTCATTTCTTTTCTCCTACTCCAAGGGACCACTTTTGTTTTTTTCATTTAGTTTGTAAGCCTTTTGATATCTATTTATGCAATTCTTTATCTTCTCTTCAAACTATTTATTTATTATTATTATTTTTTAGATTATAACCATTAGGAATAGGAGATTTGGACTCGTAACCTCATGATCATCTTTTGGAGTTCGCTGATGTTGTTGAGCCACTGCTCTTTTGGCTCAAACTATTAACTCTGTAGTTGAAAGTTTGTCTTTTATTTTTAGTGTGTTCATAAAAAACTACTTCCATGTTCAATTTTGAATTAAAAAATCATACAAGCAAACCAATTATTATTATTATTATTATTTTTTATAGGCTGAACAGCTACAACAAAGGAAGATATTGCATGCCTTACATAGAGAAGGCAATGGAAGGCTATTCTGTTGCCTTACATAGAAAAAAGTGCAGGAAGCCATATCTCGTCGCCGTATACCCGTGTCATGCGACACAATATTCTTTCGTAGCAATTGTTATCTATTGCGACGAAACAACTTTCATTGCCTTTGATGCCTGAGGCGATGACCACAACGTACGCTTGAGATATTGTCCATTTTAGACACAAGCTCTCGTGACTTTGTTTTTTATTTCACCTAAAAAGCATCACATTTCAACGTAAATAGATAATATCTTCTAAATCCATTTATCCGATGTGACACTACGCTTTGTTTATATTTCCAATAATTTTCTTATAATCTCTTCCTTGGATTCTTATCTAAATTGGCTTACAATATATTGATCAATAGAAAAAGAAAGTGAAAAATTAAAGAGGAAGAAGGAAGAGGGAGGCCAAGAACATATGCTTCCAAGAGGGAAGCATGGGAAGTTATTAATGGGAAGATATGGGGCAAAAGTAGTTGAAATAAAATAAAAGGGCCACAAATTAATTATATGAAAATTATCAAAAATATTTTTTTTTTTGCAAAATGACAGCTTTCTGACCCTGCAAGGGCATGTTATCACTTACAAGTACAGCTTGTTAAAACTGAGCACTTCACTTGCACATAACCTACACACACATTCACTCTCTCATGATCATTATCATCCCAACCAAAATCAATTCAAATCATTATCGGTTGAAATATCTTGAATCAGTTATTTTACGTTTACAACAGACTTAGTGTATGATTTTATTTTGGTATTATTAATATTAAGTCTGTCGATCTGATGTTTGAGATTTATGACTAAAACGCTGTATAAATCTTTTTAAAATCTTAATGATCTTTATTTTATCGTGGTATTTTGCCCTCTCTTCAATAACATGGTTTTTTTTCTCGCCTACAAATATAGTTAACACATTGTTAGTAAACTAAATAAAGCAGTCTATTCCACCCATGATAAAAATCACTAAAAAAGGCTTTAAAACTCTTGTCAAAAGCTTACTTGGCAATATTGATCTTGCTTTCGCCTAGACCATTGACGAGACGATTTCGGAGAAGCTTTTACAGTGACTACGATGATTAAGAGGCTCTATCGGTGATTAAAATGGCGTCACATTGCAAGACCATCGTTAGGGATATAAGCTAAGCCGAGCGTTCGTTATATTGTCGGCATTTACACGATAAGATTGTTCACTAACGGTAATTTGGTCGTCGGCGATTCTTTTTGTCATGGAATGAGTTAAGTTAATATTTGTTTTGTTGCTATATATATCAAAATTGTGTTTTAAGATATATACATATCTTATTCTTTCTCCAAGTGTTGCCATGTACCAACTAGGTAGCTATATACATTTATCCTTTCATTTTCTCTCTCAAAGAATGTTGAGAGAGAGAGAGAGAGGGAGATTGAGTTGGAGTGGCCCAACATTCATGTGCTTGATATCAGTGACCAAACCCCCATAATTTTTTCTATCTGTTTGTGAGAGTGTGGGGAAGGGGTTTTGCCCACTTGAAAACAAACCTTTGGGGTTCTTTCAATTCATAATCTTCATGTTTATGCCAGACTTACAAATATTGTAATATGCTTATTAAATGCTGAGAGATTCTTCACTCTTTTCTCTTTTTTTTTTTGTTGAAATACATGATGATTGCAAAACATTTTTGGGCCACTTCCTCTTCAAGTCATCATTATTGCACAAATATCTTCAAAAAAAAAAAAAAAAATAGCTATTAAGAAGAAGAAAAAAAAAACCTTTTTTTTTCCCTTTGAGCTTGTTTAAGTTTCAATCCTTTTGAGATGATGATCATCAAGTTTGATTGTTTTCAAGGAGATATTTGTGAATTCTCTTGCATAATTCGGTCACCGACAATCGTTCCCACATAATCAATATTCATACTTTTATAATTGTAACTTCATCTTTCATATCTACTTTTTATTCTTCACATATATACAAGTAATAATTTTCTCATAACGGTTGTGTGTACTCTAAATATCGACAACTATTTCCTAAGGTAACTATTGACTTATAATCATTCTCTTCAACTACGTATAAAGTATTATTCTCTTCACCTAAACATAAATAATTGTTCTACTTGTATTTTTCATTCTCATCCGAATCATTCCAATTCTTCTTGTACCAACCTTAGTGCGAATATGTTTGGATCACAGTTTATGTTATTATGAAGGATGAATCATTACATATGGTCAATTATTATATACAGTAAGTTATAATAAACGATTTTTGAAATACAAGTTATTATTAACAAGAGTTCTAATAAACAGTGTTTAGAGAAAATTATTATAACAAGGATTATGTATAATTTCTTATGTGAATTTAGATTAAAAATTTACAAATAATTATAATATTAACAGATGAAAATAACAAATGAACGCATAAATTTAGAAAAGCGAGCACATAATTTTAGATAAACGGCTGATTATGATAAGTTACGGGAGAAATATCGATTGAGTTATGATAACCCGTGAACCCAACCAACCATTTAAAAACTTTGGGTCCAAGAAAAAATATTGAAGTTTTTTTCTCTATGTTTGTGGGCAGTTGTATGATGAATGTGTTGAGTAATAGGTTTGCATGAATAACATTTGGAAGTGATTGACAATGATGTTTCAAAGAGAGGTAGTCTCTAGGCTTCTTCCTGGAGAACATCAAACCACAAATTCTCCATTGTCATCCTTGGGAGATGAATCACTGAGCTGGCCTCTGCTACAAATATTAAATGAACCAAATGAATGCCCAAATTCATAACATTTTCATATAACAAAGTCAAAGGAAAAAAAAAGAAAAACAGAGAAATGGTATCAACCTATGGTGATTAAAGGATAACACTGAAAGTTTGAAGATGAAATTAATGGAGTAGAAAGCTTATGAGCTAAAAACTTGTAATCCAACTTGAATAATACTTGTAATCCAACTTGAATAATGTTTAAATGTATGGTGTTTTCATAGTTAATTTATGGGTAAATTATAAATTTCGTCGAAGAAAGTCTAAGTTAGAATTTAATCTATATAACTTAAAATCAAAGAGTATAGTCTCTGTAGTTAGAAAAAAAATATAGAATTTAGTCCTAATAATTCAGTAAATATAGAATTTACTTCTTATAGTTTGATAAAATTAAAAAAATAATTTATATTATTCGTACGCAAATTAAGTAAATGTAACTTTTGATATATGAAATGATCCAATCAATTACTTACTCACAATTTCACCACTAAACATGTAAATAACTAATTTCTACGTATTTTTTACCAATAATTATGAACAACATAGACTATTTTTTAGATTTTTTCAAACCACATAACTAATGTCTAGATTTTTAAATCATAGGGACTAAACTCTAACTTTATTGGAACCATAGAGACAAAATTTATAAATTACCCCTTTGTTGTCTGAGAAGAGAATTGAATGATACTTTATTGGCAATAGTATTCTCACACAAGATGTAAAAGTGGGTTTGAATAATCCTGTAAAGCAAAAAATAATGTCAAAGAACCATAACTGGACATCACAGTACATATGCTTTTAAGCAGAATCTTGTAAATGGGAGATTGGAATCATAACAAAATTATTGCCCCAATGCCCATCTTATCTTCTTTTCATCATAATGGCTACAATTAAAAAAATATATCCAATTCAACACATTTTACCAAAAAGAGAAAAAAAAAAGGAAAGTTCATTACTCTTTTTTTATGACTTTTCTCTTGCTCTGTTCTCCACATAAATATGAATTGCTCCCCAAACTTCACATTTCTAAAAGCAAAAAACCTTTAATTATGGTCATTAATGTTTATAGGCCCCAATTAATATGAAAATGAGAATGAGAATGAGAATGATACTTGACATTAGGCCATTGAGACTCATTCTCCTCGTAATCACTTTTTTTTTTTCAAAATTACTTTTTTTATTGTCCTCCTAATGACTTTTTATTCTTCTCATAACAAATTTTTTGTTCTATCATAATAGTTTTTTATACTCATAATGATCATACTCGTTATTTTATTTTTTCATCTCAAATACAAGTAATCAATCTCTTCCCCCTCTCAGCGCATATGATCATTCTCTTTCCAATTCTCCCCTGATTCTCATTTCTTCAATAATGATTCCCATTTTCCTTTCCAAAAACATTCGAAAGTGGGTTTAGCCAATCATGATCATTCCTTCAATAATCTCATTTATTACGGCTAGTTGATATAATTAAATTTACTTCATTCTATTATCTCAAACTTTTGGATTGATTAGTGATTTACATAATTCAACATGGTATCAGAGTAAAAGGTCGGATAAATGTTAGTTGATAGATTTAAATTTACCCTAACCTATCAACTTAACCTTTTGGGTTGAACAGTAGTTTACCTAATTCAACACTTAACCACTACCCAGTACTCATTCACTCTTAACTGCTTTTCATTCTTCCTATAATCACTTTTCATTTTTTTCGTATCATCCCAACTCTAAGAATAGTTCTCCATAATCATTCCTTCGACCCTAATACAGGTAATGGTTTGTCTCCATAATCATTCACTTTCCTTGGAAGGAGAATATCTTTATGTACAAACAGACTCGAGAAATAAAATAAAAAAGACCAGATACGAGGAACTGATGACTGAGAAGAACCAAATCTAGATTTCAATAACAAAACAAACAAAAGTATATGCAAAAAATTATTCAAGTTTTAAGAAGAAAGATACTTAAAGAACTGAAAATAAAGAGTTACCTTTGAGTGAAAGTGGCCCATCTCCTGCACCCAGGTGTGCTGCTGCAGAGTAGCTTATCCCAAAATAAACAATCTGCAGCAAATGAAACAAAAAATGGATGGTAGTGCACCTGCTTTCTCTGCATATATATTAAGATAAGAATCCTTAAGAGTAATCAGTCAGTTCTCTTTCAAATGAACACATCTGTACGGCGATAGTACTCCAAATCACACACTGTTCATAATAATGATTCCTACGAAGTACTAAACATTTTGGGAGGTTTGGATGAATAATTATAGGAGTAATTAAAAATGAGAAATTATTTTGAGTAACTCTTTTGGACGAAGTCTTTAAATAATGATTATAAAAACTAATTTTTAATAGCTCTATAAAATCTCCGAACTGACCGCTTAAATCAATCTAAAAGTAACAAGAGAAGAGAGAGAATATAAATATGAGTGAGTTATGATGTATAAGACAAGTGATGAAGCAGTGCTCTATAAGATATACATACACTTTGCTTTATGGTGATTTTGACACGTGTTTTGGTTGTATTTAAAAATGGATCCCAATAAAAAAAATTTAATTTAAGGCATGATACTCTTAGCTCCACTTTATTCGAGATAATCACGTCCATCCGTAGGTCAGGCACCGAGAGACATCAAAGGAATGAAGACACGGAAGTGACTACGAATTAATGAATTAATGTGACGCGTGAAAAAATATTTGTAAAACTACTCCCAAGTTCCCAACAACTCAAAGAGGACTTGTAGCAAGGGGATTTAAAGCTTTGAACAGGAGAAAGTCCTCCAAAGTTTTATGCTCATGTTTCATAGTTTTTATTATCATTATTATATGGCAAGAAATCAAACTTTCATTAAAAGAAAAACCTATGAAAGAAAAATAAGGCATACAAAAACAAAAACAAGTCCAACTAAAAGAAAGTCCCCAAAGCTATTCAAAAGGAATACAGTCTAAAAAAATCAAACCAACCTCACTGTTATAAAACGCTTTAGTGATCGACGCCCGCAAAAAAGCGTTAAAACATGTCAATCCTCCAACTTCTTCACAAGATCTCTCAACTTCCTGAAAAGTTCTACAATTCTTCTCGATCCAATTCCCCACAAGATTGTAAACCAGCTAGCATGTCGAGTGCATGTTTCTCCACCCTTTCATGATATAGATGAATCGTAGCTTTGCCCCACTATATACTTAAGGACACCTTCACCCGTCCCAAGGTCAGAACCTAGGAGATAACTAAGGATTTGACAATTAACTCACTAGTGGATCTCAAACCTGAGACGTTCAAAGAAGCATGCCTTAGAGACTCTAAGCCTCTACCAATAAGACTTTTACAATTAACTCAATTGTGGACCTCAAACTTAAGACCTCCGAAGAAGTATATCTTGGAGACTCTAACCTCAACCAATAAAGCAGCCCTTAGGACTAGTAGAATTTAGATGGGTGGAGAGATTGCCGAACAACTTTTGTACCCTCATTCGATTCTATATTTTTCATTGGGTCTCAGTTACCAAGCTTTTTGTAATTATTCTTTAGGAGTGGTTTTCCTAGATCGGAGGTTTGTTGGATAGGGTGCCTTCCTTATTTGTTTGAGCTTTTTGTTTCTTGTTTCGTTCTTTCATTGAAAGCTTGTTTATATCGAAAAAACAGTTTGCCTTTGATCAGGGAAAGGCTACCTCAAAAGAACCTGAACCTCCTCAATCGTAGCTTAACAATCCCTATTCAAAACAAAATTATATTAAACAAAGAAAACCAATGAATCCTAAAGAACTGAACAAACGAGCATTCCAAACAAGATGATGTGGATTCCCAAACTTGTTCCCACAAAGAAAGCACCAATCCAGCGAGATAGAAAAATGTCTTTGAACACATTCCATAGTGTCGACTATCCCAACAATTTTAACCTTCCAAACAGTGAAGCAAAGGCGAGACAAGGCGAGGTAGAGCCGGATAACACCCAAAAGAATGAACAGCAAGAAAAATCCGTAGAGAGATTCAGAGTCCATAACTACAAGTCCCTACCCCCATGAAAGGATATGTCAAACAAATGTAGAAAGAAGGCTCATGACATCAACAACTTCTCTAAAAAAAAAAAAGGGATAGTGCACAAAACCTAAACACCGAGTGAGAAGAAACAAAGGGCTGAAGAATAGATTGAATGATAAAATCTAAAAATAGTCTATACTATTCATAATTGTTGGTGAATAAAATAGGTATGAGTTAGTTGTTTATGTGTTTAATGATGAGGGTGTGAGATAAGATTGATTGGACAAAAAAAAAAGAATTATACATACATCAAAAGTTACATCTACCTACTTAATTCACTTAAGATTTACAGATAACATGGACTATTTTTTAGGTTTTATCAAACCTAGGACTAAATTCTATTTTTTCAAATCATAGGGACTAAATTCTATATTTCTCCAAACTATAGGATTAAATTCATATTTCTCAAAACCATAGGCACTAAGTTTAGATTTTTAAACCATAGAAACAAAACTCTAGCTTTCCTTCAAATCATAGGGACCAAATTTATAATTTAGCATAATTAAAAAAAAAAATCAACGACACTAATCAAAGAGGATCCTAGGGGTGGTTCTCTAGGACCTAATCCATAAATCTTTTGAGTGAGCTTAATCAGAAAACATCCTCAATATCTACCAAGTTTTATGAACTTTTATTTAAAAGACAATAATAGCATTGATCAAATAGCCTTGCCAAAAAATCAGCAATAATATAATTTAGAATTCATCTTTCAAGAGCTATAACTCATGAAGTTCGTCAATAAAAGTATCCAGAGACCATTACTGCATTCACTAGCTAAGAACAAATAAAATCACCTCTATGAGTGTGAATAAAGTGATATTCGACAATATCCAACCTTTAAACTTAAAAGTAAAAAATAAGTGGCATCACCACCCCTATACCGAAGAAAGTTATCTTCATCCTCCCTTTCAAATCTCATCTCTTGTCCACTACAATCTTGTGGGGCCATTACAAATTTAACCACTAGAACTTTGAGGAAAAAAAAATCAATCACCCATATTACTCCATGCTTTAGTAAAAGAAGAAAGATTTCATATGACAGATCCATTTTCTCTCTCTCCCCCCCCCCCCCCCCCCCAAATTTAGGAAAAAACTAATATTTTTCATTTATGAATATAAAATCTCTTACAAGTGTTCGTACAATTCGTATAATTTAGCTATGCACTAATATAATAAAGTAAAATGGTACAGCACGGCAAAGGTGCATCTACTATAATATACATAACGCACTGTTAAAGAGAAAATGTGATACAGAAACTAAGCCCACTTCTTAGCTATATCTCTATCATGTCAACAATTTAATCTTCTCCACCCACTCTTATATATACCTTTCAGTTTCTCTTTAATACCGTACCTCTCTCTATCTCTCTCTCTCTCTAACACTCACAAGCTAAAGCTACATACTGAAAATATGAAGGGGAAGTTTATAAGAGCATGTGCAAACAAATGGAGAAAGATAGGAAGCAAAATTGTACCTTGTACAGCCTGCGAGCATTGTTGCCAATGGGTTCTGTGGTCTCCCTTGCATGAGGATTGCTTCATTCCACGAGATGTACCAAAGGGCCACTTGGTCGTTTATGTGGGAGAGAATAACAGAAGGTTTGTAATCAAAATCAGCCTTCTCAATCACCCTCTGTTCAAGGCATTGCTGGATCAAGCAAAAGATGAGTTTGATTTCACTGCAAACTCAAAATTCTGCATTCCATGCGATGAGAACCTTTTCTATAGTGTTGTCTGCCGTGCTAGCTCGCCTGATAACCGACCAATCCCTCTCCGTCTTTGAAGAAAAGCTGCTGTCTAATTTGATTTATTCAGAAGATCTGAATTCTCTTTGAGAATGATTATATGTATGTAGCCAAGGTTTGTTATATACTAATGTAACTTGATTACAAGTAAGTGAATTCCTTACCATTTGGGAACCTAATTCCGCTATAAAAAAGTTCTTCTAGTTTAGCAACAAGTTTCTGAAAGTACATGGCAAATGCTTCGACATATTCAGTAAGTAACTTGAGAAACTTTCAACTGATAAGTGCAACTCGGCAAACATATGGAACTATTCCAGTCAATAGCCATCTTCTATTCATCCTTCTCTCACACCTTTCATTTTCAGATCATTTATTACTTTTATTTTTAAGTAGAAAAATCCTTACAGATGCAGTTTTACAGTATCTTTAAAGCTTGAAGGATATACCAATATGCATCATCTCCAGATCTAATTCTTATGACCTTCGAATTTCAATCATTATGATCACTTTAAGAAAGGGAAAAAAAACACCATTCCATTAACCTCCTAGACTACTAGATCTGTCCATATTTGCACTTAGCAAGCTCTTAGAGCTATGGACTGAATTGTGCATGTGCAAGTGAAAATGACATTTTCACTGCTTCCCACCAAATAAAACTTATCTGCGTGTTGAAAATCAACCTACACCTTAAGTTAATAAGTTGGAGTAAATTTAATTATATCAACTAACACTCCCCCTCACTTGTGAACTTAGAAATTTTAGAAATGTCATACAAGTGAAATTAATTTTAAATGGAGAAAAAATGACTTGGCAATGGTTCAAACTCATGACTTCCTGCTCTGATACAATGTTGTATAATGTAAATCACCAATCAGCCTACAATTTTAAGATAATGTGACCCAAACGAGTAAGCGAAAGCGGATATATTTCGGACCACAAATTTGGATTCAATCCAAGATAACTTTTTCAAATATGGCGCCATCTTGAGAGGGCATGTTGGAGATACTCACCTTTTGGTCATTTGTCCCACATTAGAAAAGGTGAGGATTCTTCAACCTATTTATATGATATGTAGACTATTCCTCTCATTGCCGATTGGTGTTGAGATGGATGCCCACACTATCTAATACTACATCATATAAAAAGATACATAAAATCACAAACTTGTCCGACCAGAAACTAAATCCAGTCGCAACTTAAAACGGTTCAGCCATTCTAGTCCATGAAACTCAATCTAAATTCTAGTAAACTAACTTGTCTTCGGATTTTCATCACGCAAATTGAAATGAATAATATAGAAGTTAAGGCTGAGATCATGGATTGAAACGTCCATTATGTTGGAGACTTTTTGAACCTACCCCAAGTTTCTAATGAATTGCAGATATTTGAAAACAGTGGAAGGATAAAAGGGTTTGATAGTTTTTTAGATTTCCAGGCAAAGGGAAATCAGGTCCAAAAACAATTCATTATGTTTTTTTTTGAAACAACAATCTTTCATTAAACCGAAAGAGCCAAACCAGAACAGTCCTCCACAATGGCGGACGCCAGACTAGGGAGGAGAAAGAGATATCCATTTTGTTGATCTTCAAGAAGATTACAAAAAAACGATAGATGTGGATTGAGAAGGGCCATAACCGTTGCAACATTTCAACTCCAGGAAAAAATTTCAGCTCTTCCTTCGACTACTTGCCATTAGGCCCAATTGCCTAGTAATAGATCTTGCACATTTCTGCATAATAGCTAGCACCACCGCAACTAAACTCCAAGCCTCTCACATTCAGGCTCCTAAAAGTCAAAAACATTGAAATCAGTTTGATGCCAGTGAAGCAACTCCACGTCCAAAGTCCTCAACGCCCAATCGTAATTGACACCACAATGACATTATCTCAAATAATGAACCAAGTTGATGGACAGTGGCAAAAGTATTAAAGTCATGGAACAAAGAAAAGAAAATAATCATGCTCTCGAGTGTCTCGACTGTGAACCGTAACTTATACTCATAAATTTGGCTGAGGATAAACCCCTGGTTTTTCTCAAGCTTAAACAACTTCTATTCTAAGGCTCATATATTTTTTCCAAAAACTTGTGTAGGTGGGAAATAAACACATGCCCCAATACAGCTTACAAATACAACCGAGATGGCAGCATCAAAGACGATCCATAACTCAAGTACAATGGATAGACTGCATAATGAGAGTGCAAGAAGAACAATTGTCAAGTAGGTGAAACTGAAACCAAAATCATCAATTTCTTTTCTTTATGGAATCCATCATAACAGAACTAAGACAAACCATAAATGCAATTTACAAATAGAAGAAAGGATTTCTCTGCAAATGTACAATAGTATATACTGCCTTGTATAAAATAGATACATCACTTTTCTGGAGACTGCAGAGAATAAATGATCTCAATAAGAGGGGTAGCAGAATATTTTTAAGCCCATATGGATACAATTTGAAGAATTTCAGTAAAGTTACCTACAACTACCTTAATCCATCAATTAAGCCCTCTAATTCTCTCTGACCAAATCTGTTTCCCTGTAAGTGGGCATCTCTACATCTAGCTGAAAGGTAGAACATCAACCAAGTAACCATAAAATATACCTCGACAACCGACTGGAAAACCATGGCGACATATTTTCCGAAAATCCGACCTAGAACCCCCCTGAATAACGAGCCACAAAAAATAACTTCCAAGCATTTTATTTGGATAGCCTGATTCAACATAATGGATAACAAATAACAACCTTCCTTCACTATTTCTCTTCCACTTCGCCTCGAATCTGCAAGGACTGCCCATACATCCACAGCAAATAAGAAATCTAGAAGTGTATCCATAAAAAACCATGTCAATAGAAATCCAGATATCTCTTTCTCAAAACCTTGAATCCATGGACACATGATTGAAAATGGCATCAATTTTAATCTCACAAATAGCTTGAAAAATGAGAACTTGCTTTCAATTTCGCCAAAATACCACAATCCAAGAAGCTGAGTTAATGCATCCCTCACTGTCCATTTCATGATAATAAACCAGGAAAGTCGCTTAAACCCCAGCAGGGTTCCATCACAGATTATACCAACCAATGAACTAAACCTTCCAGTTAGATCATTAAGAATTGAAATGAATATCATCCCTAAAACCAATGAATAGGTAAGAGTGAAGCTAAGTATAACCCACCCATACACCGCAGACAAGAAACTCACCATAAAGAACAGGACCGCGGTTTCTCGATGATCAAGCTCCAATCCTTTAACAAAAAATTGCAAACCCACCGCTCTTTCCATATCCGATTGACCATTACCATTCTCACTTTCGAGATCTCTTTTCTCTTTATCCCGATCTTCAGCATCGTCGTTATCAACCGCTAAAGACGCAATTCGAGATCTGAACGCAACACCAGGGCGAACAATCTCCGAAACGCTAATCCCGTTATCAACAACAGAATCAGAAAACCCTAAAAGCGAGTCAAAATTCGCGAGCATCACAAAACTGCGATTAGGTGAAAAACCATTGCCGGCTCCAAAGAGCCTGCGGTCTTCATCTCCTTCACCGGAGAACAAGTCATCGTCAAGCGTTCCAACGCGCGTGAGGTGGAGAAACGGGCGGCGGGGGCGGAGGCGGCGAGTGGGGACGGAGGAGTCGGGAGATCCGATGCCGTGGTTATGATTAGGAGGAGGATCGAGGCGAGAGAGAAGAGCATTAAGAGAAGGGTCGTGGTCGATGAAGGAGGTGACGAAGTGGGTGCCACTTTCGACAATGAGGCGGAAGGAGAGAAGGAGGAGAGAGAGGAGGAGGAATGTGAAGAGGTTAGAGATGAAGGAGGAGGAAGCTTGCCGGAAAAGATGAGACGGTGAACGGAGCCGGTGAAGAAGATGATCGGCCATGGCGGATTCCTGAGCTTTTTGTTGTGGAGGGGAAAATACAGAGGCCTTTGTTTCATTAACATTTCCGCTAAACTGTTCGTTCTTTATTCACGCGCCATCTTAGAGATTGTTAATAACGCGCCCTCCAGGAAGTTGGGATATGTAGTATATATATATATATTTTTTTTTGACAAACAAAGAAACTATATTAATCAATAAAAAAGCGATGAGTACATTCCTCCTCAATAATGGAGGCCACCAAGGGGGGAGAGCCCCCTCCAAAACAACGATCTATCCTGCAGTCTCGAGAATAGAAAATTCCAACTCCGACAGAGATCAAAAGAGAGTTTGGCTATCTAATCCGCCGCTCGATTGCACTGTCTATAACAATAAAAGAAAAAAACGCTTCCCATTAAGAAAGCTAAACGTCTAATATCCAACACAATATTGCCGAACTCTGAGTGGTCCCAATCCAAAGAGGTGATCAGGGCGTTAGTCAGCTGGGATATGTAGTATATATATATATATATATATATATATATATATATATATATAGTTGTTTTTCCTGAAAGGGCAATAGTAGTATTGATGGTAAATTTTCATACTACATTAATTCTTTAATAAGAATATTTAGGATTAATAAAAGATATGTATATGTAGATTTCTTGAACATTAAATTTTATAAAAAAAAATAAAAAATAGTGTAAACAAAGTGAGTATGATATTACACTACTATTTTCTTTTAGAGAATTATTTGGTAGAAGAAGATAAATCATGTATAATTTGGATAGAGTTGCAAGTTCTTTGTAGGAAAATATCATTATCTTGGTGTACCAAATCTTCTTTTTTTCAAACATAATGAATGGTTGGTTGTACTTATACTAAAAATACCAATATAGTTCGTCAAGGGTTCAAACATCAAGGGTGTACTTCTTTTCAAGTTTTCCGTTTGAATCTATTTATGATATTAATTTATAAATATCTTCAAAAAAATTCCACTCCATCTATTTTAGTGTCACAATCTAAAGACGAACCAGTGATGTATCAAATATAAAGAAGTGAATGTTTAAATTCTCAATAATAATAAAAAAAAGGTTAAATTTAATTTCGATGTACTATATTATATAATTTACCGGATTGATAAATTATTTTAGCTAGTGTTTCTATAAAAAAATGTTTATTATCAAGTAAATAATAGAAAAGGCTAAACCAGCCTTTTTTACTTAGGAGACCGAGGTAGCCGTTGTTCCATCATCAAGGACAAGTCTTCCTCATGGAAATAGCACAAGCGTAGAACAAGGATTAATCCATATAAAGAAGCCAATAGAAGATAAACTAAGAGCATAACAGAGTGCAAACCCACTCGAGAGAGCCTAAAAGAGGTAGCCGCAGCCCTAGTGATTTCATACGTACTATATAAAAAGACATTAATATATATATATATATGTGTGTGTGAATATATGCACAATCAAAACACTTTTCCTGAAGAAAAACAAAGTTTTAATCAAAATACTATATGAAACAAACATAAGGTTCAAATATTAACCTTCATTTCATTGAAAGAAATGAAGTTTAATTGAAGAAAACATATAAATCATCTATAAACCCAACTAAAAAGAAATGAAATTTGAATTAAAAAAATATATATGTATAAACAAGCATAAGTGATTCAAGACATTTTGATATTTTTAAAAATTTATCCCGCGCTACGAATGACCTAGTACGGAGATATCGCTAAGACCAAAGGTTATAGGGGTCAAAACACTAAATGAATAAAGAAAATAGTAAAATAAAATTAAAAAAAAAAAACTAAAGTCCCCAAGGCCCGCTTACGCGCGCTATGCCTTTCCAAGGCTAAACGCATAAATTGCACCTTGCGCCTAGGCATACGCCTGAGCGCACCTTTCAAAACACTAGATTAGAATATAATTTAGATCAAATTGTAAGGTTTGGAATACCTTCTAGAGATGATTCTAACTTGAACTTACCTCAATTAGTAACAAATACAGCAAGAAAACCACATATAAAATTAACTCCAAATTCAACCAAATATAAAAACACTATTCATAAATTAATTGCATTCCAA
>JBBMEG010000024.1:15486306-15512565 GCA_037832605.1 Cyclanthera cordifolia
AACCACAAAGTTTACACTTAAAAATAGCCATAACACTTACAACCATTAAGACGACGAAATCATTCAAAGAGAACCACACTTTCAAAAATGATTTCTCGGGACTCGGTCAAAGCTGATCAAACTTAGCCAAGGAGCTCTCTTTTCAGACCTAAATGCAATTAATAAGACTAAAAACATTAATTCGTTAATTTAAGCTCTGTCTCTCGAATGTTGTCATGTAGCCAAAGAATTTAATAATGAAGGCTTTAACGGTTAACAAACCAGTGGATTTGATCATGGCCAACAACACAAAAAGTCTATTAACAATAAATACATTTAGAATTTGTTTTACTGAACAGTTACACGGTTTCAACAAAATGGTTTCATTTTATCTATTGATTAATAATCGCACCAGGGTTAAAAATCAGCAAAAACTTCCTATCAATGTTCTAATCTCAACCATAACAATACAAAATAACTCATCAATCAAATCTCAGCCAACCACATAACTTACGCCTAAAATCATGTGTCAAAAATCAACAAAGCACTCACAGTTTGCTCACGAAGACACGACTAAGTGTGGATTGTAGTTGAGACGCGAATGTGGTGGGGTGGGTTCGACTTTGCACTGATCAAATCGCGACTGGGCTGGTCGAATTTGATTGGTGCAGCACAAACATGGGCGACAACTTCTCTCCAGCACACCAGTTGTGTGCGTGAACGAGGAGAGAGGAAGGACAATGATTTGATAGCTGGCAATGGAATTGGACAAAGTCAATTAATCAATAAATACTCCTATTTTATTAATTTTATAACCCTTAATAATTAAATAATAGAAGATGTCATTTTAATAACTTAAATTATTTTAAATTAAAATTTTGATTTAAAACTTGAAAACTTCAAATTGTTACAAATATTAATTAACAAGATAAGTTCTTAGATTGTTGATGAAAATCATATATTAACAAGATAAAGAGTCTGGGTTCAAATCTAATATCATGTAATTTAACTTTTATAGAGCAAAACCTAAAATAAATTTATTAGAGAAATAAACAATGATAATTTACTCAAGAACCATAAGGTCACGAGTTCAATTCCCTACCCCAATTGTTGTAATCTCAAAAAAAAAAAAAAAAAAACCCAACTCTTTAAATATGTGTTAAATTAAATTGCTCTAATAAAAAGATGGGAAGACTATATAAACATAAACTCATGTGCATCCCATTTCTAAATCTAATCTAATAAAGTTACAAGTTCGATTCTTCATTTTCTAAATACCACTGCAATGCCAAAGCGAACACAATTCAACTAGTATTGGAAATGCGTTAACATTCACTCGATTTATGGTTCAAGTTTTTCACCCAATGTTGTAATCTTAAAAAAAAATAATCACTAAGAATAAAGACAAAAAAAGTCGTTAGTGACAAGACCTTCATTTCAATAATAATAATAAAAAAAATCATTTCAAACCTAACATTAAACTTGTCATATAATAAATGATATAATGTCTTCTCAGCTAATTGAATTAGAAACCTTGCATGTGTTTAGAGTAATGTGGTATGCGAGGCCCCCCAATCTCCATTTCCATTATTAATACCAATGTCTCCTTCACAGAGAAACCCCCAATTGCTCTGTTCCGATAATATTATCTCTTACGGGTGTTTGGATGCAAAGGAAAAGAACAGGAGAAAAAGAGAAATTGAACTCCATGTTTGTTTTCGGTACATCACAACCTCTCCCCAATTCTTCCTCAACTCTCCTCAACTTCTCTCCAACATCCCATCAAACTTTATATCAAATTTCATCTAAAGTAAACATTTCTCACCTAAACACAAATCCAAAAAACGTTTATCCAACTTTAAAAAACATTTAAAAAAAACGTTTTTCAGCTTTGAACCTCTCCTCTCTAAAACACAAATCTCCAAACAAATATTTCACACCTTCCAATCACTTCCCTTTAGGCATTTCCATAACTAGAAGAATTTGCACAGAATAATGCAATATCAGCCTACAAACTTTCAAATATCTTTAGTTCAAAAGAAAGGCGGAAACTAACTAAAACCACCTACATGTAAACCAATTCAGATGATCTGGATTGAAGAACACGCTCGAATAACAAGAGTCGAACTTTCGACTCGGCGAAGCAGGCAACATATCAATGTAGCCTAGCATCATCATCATCTAACAAACGTTGTGCGAGATTTTGAATGTTTTGCACAGAAAATATATACAGCACATTAGCTCTGTCTGCTATATGCTCTTTAACATTTTTTCAACATTTCAGGTCACAATGTGATCTCTCCAGCAATTACTTTTTAACACAGGCAACTGATGCAACCATCTTAACAATCAATTTTTTCATGCGAGTTCGCACCAGTTTCCTCGAGTTTTGCTGCAACTAAAAGTTCACTGATTCACAAGAAGAAAATTCGCAGCTAAGGGCTTTGATACATGTTTTGAGGGAGAGAGAGAGAGATAGTGAAAGACCAAAACGGGGGCCTCTCGTTCCAGACCATGAGCTGCTTTCCAAAATTAAACAGCTGGGTGTTGTTCAGATCACCATGTTTGGGTAAATACTATGAGCTATAAGGAACAGATGTTGTAGGAAGCTTGCGTGATACTTCGTGAGTGGCAGCAGGTTTATTGGATAACCGCCGCTTGTAACGTTTGAGAACCGACGCCAAGTTCTCCTTGCCCTTCGGAAAAGCTACATCGCCTGCAGCTGTACCAGTACGGCCCTTTCGGCAAGAGATTGCAATTTCCACATCCTTGACCATATCCAGAAGCATTGCGGCAGTAGTGCATTTTCCCTTACCAGGTTTTGCAGCAGGAGGCAACATTCCATTTGCAATTTGAGGGCTTGATCTCTGCTGAAATGCTTGGGGAATTTGAAGGCAGAAGCATGGCGGCATTGGTATACGGGGCTTTGAAAATGCAGGATCGATAATACCCTGTTACCATCGGAGACGGAAAAATCAGAATGACAAAACCCGAAAAACAAAGAGTGAAAAAGTCAAACAAGCAAGTGAAACAGAACAATGCACACTCATTATGAATTTTGATGAAGTTCCTATACTATGGGCACAGATACGAGTTGTTTTTGCATATTACTTTTTAAGTGTTAACATGAACATAGAAAAGAAGGCTCCCTTCAAATTTTTCTCTCCTTACGTCAAATCGACCAGAAAGAAAAATACTTTCAAGAACAACCCCCACCACAACAAACAATTTTTAACTTCACGTATATAATCTTAAGTGATTAAAAAAAATGGTGTCATTAGAATATCCGTAACCCCTATAATCCAAAAATATTTGCTGCCCATTTTTACTGCAAAGGATGTCAAATCTAACATACATGAATGGGATAAATCTGTTTCCTACATGGTCAACAAACAAGGAGCAACCAGCACCAGTGGTATTTTCAGTAAGAGACAATTACCTAACACAGTAGGTTGTATGTTAATGAAACAGAGAAAAAAAGTTGACGTTTGTTTACCTGAAGACGATTGAGTACATAAGTATATTTTCCCCATAGTTCTGGCCGACTTTCCATAACTGAGAGATCCAGAATTCGGTGAATGCACCATACACCAAAACTTACAATCAAATCTGATCTCCAAATACAGCCTTCCCCACAATGAGGTACCGAGGAAATAGAAACATTTGCAGAGTTCAAATCATTCTTCATTCCAGATCCCTGTCTCCTGTCAGGAGAATATGAAGGGGATTCTTTCATACGGACCACCCGTGCCTCAGCTTCATAAAGAAATTTCTCCCTGGCAGCTACACAATCAATTAATTCCTCGTCAGCACCATCACTTTGCCCAAACAACCACTCTGATCCTTCCAATTTCAGAAGTCTGACAATGCAGTCTCTGAAAGACTGGAGAAGCCTGGCCTCTGAATTCACAACAAAGGAAGCTTCTTGACTAATTGTATGCATCCTCCCAATTCCTTTACTCTCAGAATTGCTATTTTTATCCAAGCCAAATTGCTCAGAAGGCTGTCTATACCAGAAAGATCCAGAATCCAAATGAGTATTCATTTGTGGTGATAAAGCACCACCGTAGACATTTGACGGAGAAAGTTCATTAAACGATAAAGGAGCACCTGATCTTAATGCAGAATTTGCGTACGGCACTCCACGAGCTGTTATCCTACTAATAGATGATCCATAACCAGCCACATTATCCCACTGAGAACTCTTATCTGATACATGCTGATCCCGATGAATATCAGGCAAGCTATGATATTTCTTTGCATTCGATACACTCAATAAACTATCGCCAGTTCCAGATGGAGAAAGATCATAATATTGCCGGTCAGATTCGGAAGCGGGATTCCTGGATACCGCAAAGTTAGGGAATCCAGGGGAAGGGGGCTGACATGCCCCCAAACCGTTTTGCAACTTTTGCCCCATTGCAAAGGCAACTGACTCTCGCAAGCTTGCGCCACCACCACCCAAGGTATGATATTTAGAAGCTGAAGAATCCAACTGACCATTCATGTTACCTGAAATTCTGTCCTTGGCCATTCTACTAAAATAAGTTAACTGAGAGCCATGGACTGTAGCAGGTTGATGATCCCAACTCTCAGAAGAAGGCAAACTGCGCAAACTAGAATAGCGCTTCACTCCAGACTCGAAACAATTATGGCTAGTATTATTGACATATGCGTCCAAAAGCTGCATGTGGTTAGACCACAATGGTTGAGGTCCCTTCTGTATCCCATAGGGGGAATCTAAACCACTTTGTACCCTCAAACTCTTGGGGGAGTCATATAAACCTGAAGAAATTGGATCAGATGCTTTGCTTCCAAGAGGTGATGATGGATAAGGAAAATCTTTTCCAACCGTGTCCGATTTCAAAGAGGAAGTTACAAGTTTTGAATCAATTCCCAGCAATAAATCTAGTTTCTTAACCTTAGCATCTTGAGTGGCTACTCCATGAAAGTCATATAATTGCCCCCAAAATTCATCAAGAATTGTAGTTAGTTGGCGCCTTGCAGCACGTCCAAGTCCAGCTAACCTTGAAAGACTACCAGTACCAGTCCCACCTTCTTCGCTTTTCCCACTAAGACTTCTAAAAGATCCAGGACCCTCAGATGTTGAAGATAGTATACACCCAGAAATCTCTTTCAGTGGCTCGTCGGCCTCCCAGTTATCAACCTCATAATCATCCTTCTCAGAACGCAAGTCACCATCGAGTCCAACCGTCTTTTCTATGGGCTCCACTGAATCAATTTTTAAAACCTTTTTGTCTGCCATTGTAGAGTCAGGAACATCATGAGTCACAGTTGAGGATGAAACTAACTCCTCAGTGGATATGAGTTCCTCCGAAACGTATTTTTGGGAGGTCGGAACTACACTACAAGATCGATTCTCACCTAGATCAACAGAACCAAGCACCTGATCAGGCTTCATAACATTTTCATGCATATCAAAATCAAATGAGGGAGTAGACAAGTTTGAATGACTTGCAAGAGGCTCTGGACTGTATGAACTTTTCCCCAAATCAATGTCTCCTCTCTCTGCAGCTGAATCAGGTATAACCTCTGGCACATCCCAGTTCAATACTTGAGCATCTAATTGTGCAACAACGGTGGCAGATTTTAATGGGGTAGCTGCCAACCATAGCATCAGAAAAAACGATAAACAAGCAGCAATAAGGAGAACCATATATGGGATTGACATGCCACTCCCCATGTCCCACCTCAAATTAACCACCCAATCACTGTTACCAAATATCATCTCTACAACAAACACAATTTTCAGACCTAATATTCCAATAAATATAACAATTGCTACGAATTCCACAAGCTGCGATATTTTGAAGCCGCCCATTATTGGTCTTGACGAAGCAACACGGTAAAGGGGAATCACAGAAGATGGAAGCAATAGAGCAACCATGACCTGGGAAAGTATAAGAAGTTGATACATCCCTTCGGCTCCTGAACTCCAGACACAACAGACAGCTGGAATAATTGCAATAATCCTAATTGTAGCACAATGGAGCCAACCAGGAATATCTAATTTCAAGAAATTAGTCAGGACCAGTTGACCACCTAGACTCCATGTGAGTGTTGTGATTTGATTTGAGAGAAACAGAACAAGAAAGAAGAGCACATATACCACTGGGCTCCTAAATACCTGCATAATTAGGGGGAAATGGAGATTTAGATTAACACACATCACAGTAACACTGAGTTAATATAGCAAATAAAAATGAAAATTTTGTTTAAAAGGGGGGAAGGGGACTGTAAAACACCTGCTCCATTAGAGACAAAGCATCTGGAAAGGTTTGCAAAGCAAGCCCACTGCTATAGAATACATTTGCAGCCGAGTTCATTAGAACATTATTAACCACATAAATTCCACTGAAGATGCAAAAGATGGTAAACAAATGATTATTGCACAAAACTTCTTTGGAAATATTTGGCGGACTCTGGTGTAGCTGCAAGAAAAATTGGAAAGGCATTATAAAGCGAATAACGACATCTAAACTTAAACTATGAAAAAATAGAAGTTTTTTTCTATTGAAGAGGACACCTAGAAATCTAAATGCTGAGGACACCTAGAAATCTAAATGCTTACAACTAGCAGGCGGGGGATGTTAAGTACAAGTTAGTCAAATTCAAGACATTATTCGTTACATCAGCAAACTTCAGAGGAATCTAGATGCTGAAAATAAGGAAATGAGGGACGTAAGTGTAGGTGATTAACAGGAGTCACATGCATTGACTCTTGCATGAAAAATATGAGTTTAGTGAGGAGGAAAATCTATGTGCATTTAAACCTTTTCAAGCTTGGAGTGTCTAATTCCGTATGTTTTTGTTTAAATGAAATGTCCCGCATGACGCCCTGATCTCAAATATATGAAAGTGAAAATAGTCTCTTCTGAATTTCCTCATTGACTCATACATATTGACTGAAATGTAAGGCATTTGCAGTTTCGTGCTCAAACAAAGAAAAAATAGTGAGAGAATAAATGAGAAGAACCTGCACAATAGACGAATGCACATAAAAATTGTGAGGCATGACGCTTGCTCCAAGAAGACTCATAAGAGTAAAAGCACTTTCCCCATTTAACCTTGTCAGCATGAGATTCATGGAAAGTGGGATTTCAGGTTGACTGATGAGTACTCCAAGAACCAAAGAGAGCAATATAAACCCAGCCACGCATATATACAGGAACTTCGCCTTGCCATCTTCCTAAAAAAAGAAAACACAACAAGAAAATGAATTACACCAAAGAGAAAATTATGAATGATTGGGATTAAAAGTATCACACTTACCAGAAGGTTAGCAAAAAGAGGAAATAAAGCAGCAGCAACACCCGTCAAAAGGACACACGTGAAGAGGTCCCACCCGAGCAGAAGATTAAGTCCATGTGAAATGCCCAAGATCTATGATCAAAATAGACCATGCTTCAATGGAAATGTTTCTTAACAAAAATGAATCACACTTTTGGCTGGAATAAGTTAGGAGAAACATAACAACATTACCATGGTAAGGTCTAACAGAATCATAGAAACCTCTGCTTGAATTCCAAGGAAGACACATGTACATTTATCATACTCCTCACTGCAGATCTTTGGTATATCAACAGAAGAAAACATAGAAAAAAATGTCAGCCTCCAGTAACATTAAGCAACCAGCAAATACGTAATATAAAATAGCAGAAATCAACTGATACACAGAACATAAAAAATGGAGGCATGAAGTGAAGAATGCAACCTAATGTATCAAACGTCACGATTGAGAACTACACAATTGAGAACTGTACTTGAGAGTAACCCAAAACTGAAACATAGATAAACAACAACAGAAATTGGCAATGCTTCTACACACGTATATAACTGAGAATAAATACCCAACCTACACATGAAAGTATCTGATAGGTTTGGGCCTTAGAAGAAATAAGAACTATTGCAAGGGCATAAGAGCAAATAGTTAGAGAGTTAGAAAGTTTGGTTATACATGAGAGGTTAAAGAAGGGGAAGGGTATGCATTTTTGGAAGTGTCCTTGGGCTCATGCTCAAGAGATGATTATTTAGAGAGGAAGGTTCTAGACTTCTAGGTATTTTGGTTATCTTTTATCTTAAATACAATCCGGATCTTATCAGTATCCAGTAAAACAAGATATCTAACCAAATACAACATGGAATAAAATCAACATCAGTTGACTAGCTGGTTTTCAGATAAAAGATGTTTGGTAGACACATTAAACAGTAACATTTTCACACAGGAAAGGAAGATACATCAATCGGATATCATGGACCACTTATTTGAATGAAAGAAAACAACAAGAACTTCACTTTATAAATAAAAATGCTTAAGCCTTATGGATAAATAATTGTACCTGAGCAAGGCCTTTTCCAGTAACCACACCAATGCTAGCTGAGAGATACTGGCACAAAATAGCAGCAAGATTGAAAAGAAGGACTAACACAAATAGATCAAACCCAAACCGAGCACCTCCTTCAACCATTGCAGCCCATTTTCCAGGGTCAACATAACTAATTGAAACCAGAAGAGCAGGTGCAATGAAAGGTATAAACCGATGAATAGCATCGGACACATGATTTGTATGCAATGTCATAGGTTCCATGGTACAAATAGGGCTTCCCACAAAATAGTCCAATAGAGCAACGTCAAAGCTTCGCTGACAAGTCAAGGAAACTACAAACTTCTCAATAAGCACCAAGACAATTAATTTACATCACAGCTGTTCGTGTTTCTTACAATTACAACCTTCCGCTACTCTCTTACTGGAAAATAACAATTTCTACAATAACCATTATTCATCCATCGTAAATAATCCTTGTTCCATCATATTTTGAAAATGTAACATCTACATCCATGATTGGCTCAATAATACCATTCTAGCACATTTTGTCATCAACTCCATTCCAGCAATCCTAGTAGCATAGAAATCCTTGAACTGTAGTTGTTATTTTCCTTAGCATTCTTAGAACAAATTCCACTTGAATGCCACTCTAAGAGATCTTGATACCCTGTTAATTTAGTGATAATCCTCAAACTACAACAGAGCTCAACCCAGAAAAGCAAAACTTTGATCTGTTATATACAACCCTAGTACCCTGCTCCAGAAAGAATATTCTGCTTTCACCAATGGAACAGACTTGGATACAACAGTCACCCCACCAATGCTTCCTATGGCCTAAATCAATAGAACGACATCCATTAGCATCAAAACAAAATTAAGAGAGAACTATAATGCAGAAGAAAATATTTTTAGTGTCACTCAATACATTTAGAGAAACTACAGATGATATGATCTCAAATTTACAACAATAAAGTAAAATAGGAAGGTGAGGGAAAGAAGAAACACTGAATGTTCACAATCCATACCCATTCCAGAATCCAATTTATGATACAAAGAAACTAGAACCGTGAAATCATGCATAACGTGAAATGTTTTGGAATCTAGAAAAGATGTTGACTAAACAAATCAGAAAGGTTGCTGAGACCACATCTATAAGAAAGAACAATTATCAGCAACCTTTAAAAGGCTAGATTTACTACAGTAGGAGAATTCTACAAGTATGTGCAATAAATGGGCCAAATCCTACACAAAGAAAGTAGGCCAACCCTAACCATAGCTGCTAATCAGCAGTAGTAGTTTAATTAACACAACTCAATTACAATTCAAACCCCTCGAAACAGTAGAAAAGCAGAAAAGAAGCTAAAAAATCTCAAAGGACTTTCATCAAACACAACAAAGGCATAACAGAACTTCAGCAAAGAAATAAAAAAAAAACAATTCAAATAAACCCCAACCCAGAACCCAAACCTACTACCCACAAAAAATTCGCCACCAAAATAGAAAGATCAGAATCAAAAACAACAGATCCGATGCAAGTCGAAGACGAGAAAGAAGAAAGAAAGAGCAAAGTAAAACGAAACGAAACCCATCAGCACGGATTTCGAGACAAATTATTGATGTTAAAACACTGAAAAGAAACAAACCCGCACGAAGCTAGAAAGATAAAGGGGGGAAATCAAAATAGGAAAAAAAAAAATCGAAAAGTAGGGTTTGAAAATTCTCTTGTGGTTGCTGTTCTTGCCTTTTGAGATTCATTCAGCTTGTGTTGGTGACTCTTCCTGTTTCCGTTACTCGCTTAATTTTGTGGCAAATCTCATTCAATCCATGAATTTAATCTGGGCAGTAGATCTCTCATAGATGCTTCAGAAACGCCACAGAGTTAATTGCATATGCTTGTATACATATATATATATATAACTATATATATATATAGAAAGAGAGAATGATAATTACTGGTGGGTTTTCAAGCTATCTTGACGAGAGAGTTTGTGCAGAGAACGAACTCTCACAATAAAATTCACCTTTTTGATTTATAGCTGATGAGAGTGATAGACTGATTTAGCTTCGACAGTCACCATTTTTTTTCTCTCTCTTCTTTCTCTCTCCTCTTTTTCTTCTTTGCTCATTTATCTGAATATTTTTCTTTTTTCTCTTTTATTTATTTATTTATTTATTTTGTATAATGGATTTTGTGAAGACAGCTCATGGATGATGGTTACCTTTTCTTGTTTCAGAAAACTTTAGGAATGCGTATTATCGCAACTGTACGGTCAACTTAGGACCCAAACGACGTGTCGGCTCAACAATTATAATTCTCTTTCCTTTTTTTCCCTTTACCATTATTCTCATTTTTACCACTATTTTTTATTTTCCTGAAAATAAATACTTTATTAAAAGGTTCTAGAGTCGAACCAATGCAAGTTAGCCGTTGCTAAGCAATAGGCAACCCTATTACAATATTTGCTAACATGGATAAATTCAATAGCACTCATAAACGCTTCCAAACTAATAATATCATAAATCATTTGAATTCAAAAAAATAATATCATAAATAACACAAGCAGTTAAATTTTAAGAATCTTTCCCTAAAATATCGATTTCAAATATTTCACATCAGTAAGGTGAGGAGTACTCTGGTCACATATAAAACAAGGTGGGCTACTCCTTCTATTACTAATTGATTTTAAGATGGATGCCCACACTTCTAGGTTGGTATCAGAGTCCATTAAGCTCAAACGGGTATTCGGTCCAATAAAATGAAATTGAGATCTGATTTAAGATTGGTGAGTCGCGAAGAGACCCCATGTTCAGGGGGCGTGTTGATCTCAAATATCCCACATAGCCACACCTAACACAAGGTAGGCATGCCCACACTTTCTATGTTAAAACACTGCTGACCTAGCTCTAATGCATTCGAGCATCGACCACCCATCATCTCGGATGGTAAGTAATTCCATGCAACGAACAAAGCTAAGCCTTGGCACCACTGACGAATCCATTGCTATGAGCTGGCCATTACTATCAGTCTAAACCCTTATCTTCTAAGGAGACTAAGAAGTATTAGTGAGGTTATGTTGAGTGATATATATATTTGAGTTTCAGTAATAGCTCATTTAATGTTATTATTTGTTCAGAGATTACATATAATAGCTCGTTTTGAAAGTGATTAAAAATGTGATTATTTTGAATAGTTAAAATTGAGTGATTATAATTTTGAATGAACTCGTTTAAATGTGCTTGGTTGAAGATGAGCAATAAAAATTTATATATAATAATTCGTTAATAACCTCAAACAAACACCCCTTAACAAAGTTGTTATTATTTTTTTTTATATGATCCTCTTAGCCACTTATTTTAGTATATATATGTTTTTTATTCTCTTTCTAAATCTTAAAATAAGGTTTTATTAAATTTGGTAAAAGAAAATTAATATTAAGTCAATTAAAGAAAAAAAATAATGTAGATATTCTTCCAAATTTAAATAAGGATGCCTGATAAGGTTGTTTTTTAAAAATAAACCATGAATTAATAGTAATAATTACGTTTAAGATTAATTTAGAAGTATGAAAACTAAATTTAGACATAAATTAAAATAAAATAAATAATAAAGTAGTACTTCTCTTAGGGGTGCAACGTCGTAGGATGTTACTTAGACTCGTTCGACTGTTAAGGGAGTCCTGACCTCCATGGCTTTCCCCTCTTAGGGAGGGTGTCCGCCTTCGACCGTTCTCTCAGGGATCGGTTTTGGATTTGGTCAATCATGACCTCCATGCTTTAAAGGGAAGTGTTCACCTTCGGTGTAACTCCTGGTCGTTATCGGCCGATCTAGTTGTCACTTGGACTCGATCGACTCTTATGGGAGCCCTAACCTCCATAGCTTGATCTTTTTAGGAGGTGTTCACCTTCGACAGTCCCTTTGGGGACTTTGATTCGGTCAACCTTGACCTTCATGGCTTGCCGCCTTATAGGGAGGTGTTCATCTTCAGTATAACTCCTGGCCATTATCGGCGGATCCAATTGTCACTTGGACTCGGCTGACTCTTAGAGGAGTCCTGACCTCCACAACTTTCCCTCTTAGGGGGTGTTTTCCTTCAACCATCTCATCAGGGATCAACTTTGGACTCAAGTCAATCTTGACCTCCACGGCTTGCCCCCCCCCCCCCCTCGTTCACCTTCGGCATAACTCCGGCGAATCTAATGGTCACTTCAACTCGGTTGACTTCCAGGGAAGTCCTAACCTCTATGGCTTTCCCCCTAGGGGATATTCGCCTTCTTTGGCCGACCCCTATAAGGTCCGAGCCTTCCTTGGTAGACCCCTGGAGGGGCCGGACTAACTTGGTTAACCCTCAGGGTCCTGACCTACTTTCGCCAACTCTCGGAAGGGGTTGGGGAGTTTAGCTGACCCGCAGGGGGTCAAGACCTTCCTTGGCCGACCTCTTGGGGGCCAAGCCTGCAAGGGCCGACCCCTTCCAGGGGTCGGGGTAGTTTGGCCGACCCCCAGTGGATTTTAGCTTTATTCGGGTATTTTGAGATATTTTAGTCTATAACATAACTCATTTTCAAACCCCTTAAAAAACTAGCATAAGCAAAAGAACTAAGGGAAAGATATATTTTCAAGAACGATTAGAAATTTTACGATCCTTTAAGATGTACATGTTAGTTTTACTACTCTTTTTCGCATAAATAACAAATCATATTAATGTAAATTCCTCTATTCTTAAATATTACACTTTAACATGATAGAATTAGAAATTAAGCTACATGCATCCAATTTGATTTTAGAAGAGATATTAAGATTTCAAAATCATTTCATATCAAAGTACAAACTTTGTATCTAAAGGGCAAATGTACAGTGAGATGACAACACGATACACACTTTTGATCGAGAACTTCAGACAAAAGTACTTCTAAAAAATTTCATCGACAAAGTTTATCTCACTTTGACAAGTATTAATAATAACACAACGTTTTCCTTACAAAAGATATTAGTAATGAACTTCTTGTTTCATTTCTTAACCTAATAATCAACTAAGAGACCATTCTCTCCTTCCAATCTTCTTTCCAGCTAACTCTATCACCATAAGGATTATCTTATCTGCTGAGCTGAGAATCTCTAAGGTTAGTGTTAATGAGATCAATCTTAGGGTTCATCTTAGCACGCTTTCCTAAAATAGAAATAAACAAAAACTCATTTTCAATTTATCAATGAAAGGTTCGATTAATATCTTCAGGCTTGAAAAGGCAAGATACTTTATAGGAAAGAGAAAGAAATTATAATATAAGCGGTTGGTCAAACAATTCCTACCACCTATAAGCTACTATTAATGCAAAAAGTTTATTGCTTGCAAATTATGGTATCAAGTTTAATTAAGAGACAACCGGTTAAATACCGTTATGAAACTTAACAAGAAACTAACTTAACATGTTTGCAATATATTATGCCATCAAGTACGGATGTTCATTGGTCAGTGTCGGTTTCTTTTTAAGGTAACTGACAATTTTTTTTTTATTTTATAAAAATTGACTGGTCAATTAATTAGTTAGTTAAGCCGATCTGTCAAGTTTTGTTATGTAATTTTATTATTTTATAATTTTACACGATTTTATAATTTTACATGACTCTTACTAAAAAGAAAGTAATCGTCATAGATAAACAACTTTTACTTCAACTATTTTAGGCATGATATTTTTTTTCTAAAACATTTCATATATAGGCCATTTCTTGTGCATTTTTTTCATATTCCAAAAATTTCATTCACTTCTTAATTGTAGGCAATCAGTTCACTTAATTTTAAGCGTGAACATTTGATCAATTTACAAGGTTATTTGCCCATTTTTTTACTATAAACTAATTGTAAGTGAATTTTGATGGGTTTTTTTTTTCTAAATTGATTATTAACCGACGACTTTTGATTTTTATATTACTCAAACAGATATTGACCAATCAAACTTGAAGACTGATCGACCGACCTTGATTGAATTTTGGTCAGTTCGATTTACAACAAAATTTATGAACACCCATATAGCATATATAGAGTATAAAAACAATACTTTGATTAATTCTATTAGTAAGATTAATGCATTATTGTGATTTTTGAAGTTGAGAGTGTATAGTATCTAGAGTAGAGTCTATCATGACTAATGATAATGTGCTTGTCTCATGTCCAAAAAGGTAAATTTGTTAATTAACAAATCATTGTAAAGTATGTATCAAATCTGCTGGTCCAGAAATATATGCATAATTACCTTTTTAAAAATAATCATTATGAGAATTTAACTTTAGGTTGGTTTATTAAATTCTTCTTAGATAAATTTTAGCCTTCTAAAGTAATTATACAAAGAGTATACCAAATAATTGAGGCAACTAAACAAATATAGAATCATTGAAGGGGACAACTCTTTGAATTAAAAGATTTATTTAGTCTATAGCAAAACCTATCAAATATTGGATTGATAAAGTCTATATACATTGATGGAAGTGATTCAACTCAACCATTTTTCTTGACACACTTTGATTAACAATCAATCAAAATGAGTATAAAGTTCTAGGTGAATGGACTAATTTGGGTGTGATGGGTTGTTCTATGCAAGTCATTTAATTGAAGTGATGAGATGAGAAATCGACTTAGTGACACTTCTAGGCTCGAGTTAGTACTAAGACCAAAGTAGTGTGTGACAAGCATAAACTAATTCGATCGCATTGAATTTTAATCCAAACTTAACCGAAACATATAAAATCGCCATAATCAAAGTAAGCTAAGGGCATTATATTGTGTAGCTTCTTAAGGGGTGTTTGTTTGTTGCTATTAACGAGTTATTATGAATGAGTTTTTACAACTTCTCTTCAAACAATTATACTGTAACTAAGCATTGTAACCACTCAAAATAATCATTTATTTTTAATCAATCATTTCTAACTAATCAAAATAACTATTCATTCAAATCTACACGGTTCTAGTCATTTGTTTATAATCATTCATTTATAACTCCTCAAAACAATCACTCATTTATAATCATATACAGACAAGTTATTGTTTGTAATCCTTCTACAAAAATTAATTTTCCAAATGACTTATTAACGGTAACTCATTGACAAAATAACAATATCCAGACAAGCTATTACAAAAATTCAAATTTCTAATCACTCAAAATAACTCATTTATAATCATTATACATATCCACATCCAAATACTTTTCTAAACCCCCTAGTTATAATATTCTCTATTATCTTATTGATAGTTAAGTATCTAACATCAAATAGGCGGTAGGTGTCGCTCAACTTAGATTACATCTCGTTATGATCAAGCTCGATAGGCATTTTGTGAGCTTTGTTATTATATTAGATAGTGTCGAGTACATCAATCCCAAAATCAAATGGTAGTGAGTGGAGCAACCATATTTTAGTTGATAAGTCTTCAAATTTTCATCGGGTAACAAGGTGAGTATTCAAGCATATCTCTTCAAGATGGTGGCACATTATGAACACCATCTTAGATTAAATTAAAATTCATGAATTGGGAATCAAATATCCTCTTAGACTTTTACTCTCTTAAGTTGGATATGATCAATTTGTGAATCAAATAGCTCCTATTTAGATTTAACTATTCGAGTTTATAGAGCAAATACCCACATAACAACTTCGATACTATATTAAATAGAATGTACAATTCATCTCAAACTAATCAGTGATGAAGAGAATAGCCAACATATTTTATAAATATATTATCCTCATCTTTTTAATATAGGATAAGATAAGAAATCTCCAACCTCACCTTACTAGTTTGATAAGATCGATCTGGCTCGATCGAGAGAAAGACCTGTATATCCTATAGGCCTCTTATCCTACCCATAACAAGAAGTTTGACCTATGTGTGACCATGACTTTGTGGACCTCTCCTATATCCTAGCCATAACAAGAACAACTTCCAAATAATAAAAACAATTCAATTATCAGTTAAAGGAAATTAATTTATCACAAATAAATTAAAGTTCACTGTTGATGTCAGATATCGGGTATGCTCCTCCTGACTCTTCAAGTTTAGCGGTCATCTTCCCGTCTCCAGTCTTACGATGTATCTCGATAACCTATAGACATGATAGTAGTGCGCCACCAGATTTAGAGGAGCAAAACTATAAGTTTTCGAATCATAGAAAAAGATAAATTATAAATTTGATCTCTATGGTTTGAAAAAAGTTAGCTAGATATTAATTTTTATGATTTAAAAATCTAGACTTTAGTCCCTATGATTTGGAGAAATATAGAAAATAGTCTCTTTGGTTTGAAAAAAATAGAATAGAGTCTCTATGATTTGGTAAAACCTAAGAAGTAATGATCAATGTTATTCATAAATCATAGGCGAATTAAGTACTTAGATATATCAAACCACATTGACTAAATTCTAGATTTCTCCAACCTCATAAAGATCAAAGTCTAGATTTTTAAAGTATATGAACTAAACTCTAACTTTCTTCAAATTATAGAGACCAAATTTACAATTTATCCTAAAAAAACTAAAGGATGTTTGACTACGACGAGAAGAGGAGGGAAAGGAATGGAAGGAAAGAGAAGGAGGAAGAAAACGAAGAGATAAAAAAAAGAAAGTAAGAGTAAATTAGTAATTAATGACATGTAACTCGGTGAACCAAACGATAGGAATAGATCACTTCCCTATTTCTCATCTCTTATCATCGTATCAAATATACCTCGAGATGTTGATGCAATACCTTAGAAAATGGCAACCACATCAACAAAATTCATTACCTTAATTGCAATATAATGAGTTGCATAACTTGATAGCACATCATGAAGATATTATATGCTTGGGTTTTGGGATTAGATTATTTGGTTGCGGCATTTCATCGAACACTTGGTAGGCGGAAACCATAGAAGCTGGGCCTGGTGCATGCAGAGGAGACAAAGCGCAGGCCACGTCAACATAAACTACTTGACCAACTTGGAAGAGATGACCCAAAATCAGTTTTTGTTTGATTCCAAATGGGTCAACATCAAAACCCAGGAAAAAAAGTTTTAAAATGTTTATTCAGATCAAAGAAAGTCAAAAAAGAAATATCAAAGTGTTCATGATTAGAAGAAACTCGCTTCTCTTCAAGTTTGTGAGTGCTAACAAACCTCTCATTTATGGTTTGTAATTGGTTTGATTCTATAATATTTAAGCTTAAATAAGCTGCTTTTAAGAATAATAATAGCTCCACGAGAGGTGTTTGGTTGAGAAGTTGGAAAGGAGCGTCACTAAATGAGTTAAATTAACTCTATGGGTTAAAATAAACCTTGCAAACAAGCATAAGTATTAACATATAGGATAAATTATAAATTTGGTACCTATGATTTAAAGAAAGCTAGAGATTAATCGCTCTGGTTTAAAAATCTACACTTTAGTCCTTATGGTTTATAGAAATATAGAATTTAGTCCCTATGGAGAAATATAGAATTTAGTCTATGGTTTGATAAAATAGAAATATTTAGTCTCTATAGTTTAATAAAATTTAAACAGTCCATGTTGTTAGTAAATCATAGGTGAATTTAAGTACGTAAATGTAACTTGTGATGCATGAATGATAAATATTTTTGTCCAATCAATTATTTATCTCACACTCACATCATTAAACTTAAAAATAAGTAACTTTTACCCATTTTTCCGGACAGTCACAGATATCAAAAAAAAAAATCTACATATTTTATTCATAAAAAATTAGGAACTGAAGACTATTTTTTAGATTTTACTTGACCTTAAAGACTAAATTCTAATTTTCAAACTATAGGGACTAAATTATATAGATTTCTATAAACCATAGACTAAAGTTAAAATTTTTAAACCCTCGAGACTAAACTCTAACTTTCTTTAACTATGAGATTAAATTTATAATTTACCCTAATATATATCTATGAACCAAAGAGTCAAAAGTTTGATCTTTAGCATTATTTTTTAACTCAAAATGATAATAATAAATAAATAAGTCGGTTTCATGGTGTGTTTATTTTTGGCAGAAAAGAGTAGAGTAGCAAGAAGTGAAATGATTAATGGTAGTTTGATACTTGTTTGAGATTGATGTTAGTAGTGGTTGGATAATTAATTACTTGTTTGGGCATTGATATTAGTAGTGGTTGAGTGATATATTTGATGTGAAAAAGATTTGATGAATAGGTTTGATAGAGAATTTGAAGAGTGGTTAAGAGTAGCTGTTTACTACTAAGTAGGAACGAATTATTTTTAAGAAGATGTTGATGACTTCTTTTATAATTTTATAAGAAATGTTTATTTTTCTAGACAATTAAAGAAATCTCATTAAAATGTATTAGTTATTGTTTTTGTTTTTTTAAAAAAAAAAAAAAAAAAAAATCTCCCTCCCAGCCTATTGTCAACATTGCAATATAAGATTATTAAGGATGACATCAAGTCAAGAAGAACTAGCTTAGCACATGATTGTACGTACAATTATATGTTTATAATCAAGTGATTATGCGTTTAGTTTCTTATTTTAATTGTAGATTAACAAAAATAAGTATTAACGACGAATAGAACTTAACTCATCAAAGTTTATAAAGAAGTTGAATAAAGTTCAAACATAATTTGGTCAAGCGACCCTAACCCACGAGAGGTGAAGGTTGGAGCCAAGACCCTCCTCCGAAAGGGAGGCTAGCCAAGCCAAGCCTCGACTAAGGCTCCCATGGTCGACCCTAGAGTGGGGTGGCCAGTCTACTCATAGCACATTCCTTGTCAAAAGGTCATCTTCTACCACCGTTATACTACCTACACTATATTTATAAGATCATTCAAAACACAATACATTGAGATGTGTGTCAAAGAGAGCATAATTCAACTGACATGACATTAGAAATGCATTAAAATTAAATGCATTTTAGTTTTGGTAAACTATTATTAACACTTTTTTGCATTATTTTCATTAAACAAGTAATGTGCAACCCAAAATGAAGCAAACAAAAACACATAACAAACTCCAACACGTTCAATGAACTTTAGCCATACAAATATATATATATATATATAAACAAACATTTTCATATTGATCATTTGACCCCTCAAATTTTGAATAATCATCTTATCACCTTTAATATTTTATTAACACTTCTCAAAATCACATCATGTGCTTTCAAGTTCTTTTTTCCTTCCAAGTATATAATATATTTCTTATGTCTCCCCATCATTTCTTCATCTAATTAATGATCAAAAAACCTTACCAAATTAGTCAAGTCTAAGATGGAATAATAAATATAGTTATTTAAAAAAAAGTTAGCAAATATATTCATTGTATTAATGAGTACTGTTATATATTTTCTTATAATACAATATTTATTACATTATTAATAATTATATTTACCAAATAGCACATTCACTAGAATTTCTCTTAATAATAAATCAGTAAAAATATAGTCATTTCTAAAAGTAATTGATTTAGAGCAAATTTTCACTATTTTTTTTTTAAAATGTCATTTTTATTCCTCTAATCCTTCTCATCAGCTAAACTGAACTTTTAAAAAGACATGATTTTGATATCATGATAAAATTTGAAAAAACTTAAATTTCCACGTTTTTTTTTATAACTTTCAACAAATCGATACAATATTAAATCTCAAAAGATCTACTAATAAATTCTTAACAAAAATATCATTTTAAATTATAATATCTATTCATATTTAAATGCTAAATTCTAACAAATGATATTTATTCCTAAAAAACTAAATTAACTAGTGATTGAGTCTATCTACCGAATTATTAATTAAAAGCTAAGGTTCAACTATTGATGAAAGAGTATTTTAAACATTTTATATGAAATAGCCCAATTTTCTTAGTATGAAAAATATTTTCAGAATTTTAATATACATCAAATTTATTTGATGGTTTTTTTATTGTACATGAAAAATTTCCTATTTTTAATCATAGAACAACAATATAATTGGTAGCATCAAATTAATTAATGTGTTTTTAAATTAATCTATGCTAAAGGAGGGTAGTAGGCTAGTAGCAAATTAAAAAAAAAAACATTAAAGAGATATTTTTCTTCCATTTTTCTTGGATCATAATGGCTCCAAGAATTTGGTAATTTAATTAATTCCCAATCTTAATTATTTTTTTTTTTTTTCTAAATATATTTTTTTCTCACTTTTGGAGAAGATTCAATATTTAAAGGGTTTTGTAGCAAAATTTGGTTCATTTTTCATAGATGGGGATTGTTTGGTTCATTGTATCTTAATCATGATATTAACTATATATAATATATGTGTTTCTGACTCATATGACACATGTTGAAGAGCATCAATTTAAATGATTAATATTATGATTAACAAACCTTGTAATTCTCTCTCTCTCTAATATTTTTATTTTTATTTTTCTAATAAATATTGTGTTGTATAAATATATAAAAGATTACTTTAAAAATATAATAAATATTACTTTAATTCTAACAAAAGATTTTTGGAAACAAATCAAAAGAGTTATAAAATGAATTAAAAAAAAAAAAAAAAAATTCTATAAAAAAAATTTATTTATTTATCTATTTTAGAACAAACATGTAATAAAAATTACTAAATTACCATAAGTGCAAAATTTGTTTCATAAAAGTGTAATTTATAAATACTTCACAAGTTTATTTTTATTTTTTTCAACAAAAGCTTCAAATGTACCTTTTTAGACTTTTACTAGTGTTTGATACGAGATTTTTAAAGTAGTATTTCAAATTAGTATTTATTAAATAAATACACTTAAAAAAATATATTGAGACAATGTTTTAACTGCAATTATTACTTTTAAATATTCAATATAAATTCTCATTTTAAATATTCTTAAAAACTATATTCAAATAAAATTTTGACTATAATCATTACTTCTAAATACTCAAAATAAATATTCATTCTAAAACGTTGGTATTGAACTGAATTATCATCAAATAATGAAATCAACGCATCAGTGATTCTTTCCGTTAATTGAATTCTTTCCTAAAAATAATAAAAATAACTATAAAAATTTCAAGTTCCAATCCTTTCAACCTCATATGTTATAGAATTAAAATAAATAAATAAATATTTATTTATTTTTGATAGTTCAATCATAGATTTCAATAGAAAAAATCATAACAATAAGTAAATTTAGACATTAAAATTAAAATTCCGGAATAAGAATTTCTTTCTCCGTACCGAGGAGCTGTTAAATCAATGCATGTGATAGAGATGTGAAAAAATAGGAATAGCTATTCCGAAATAGGAATAATCTTTAAACCAAACACTCTGGATCAAGATATGGGCCTAAAGCCCATTAAATGGCCAAGACTGGACTGTCCAGTTGCAAGCCTCATATGATGGGCCAACTTTTAATTGGTACAATTATTTTTTTAAAATAGCCCAAGATAAAGGTAATTGTATCGGATGCTTTACTTTATAAAAATGTCAATAATAAAGTATTATAAATACTAATTTATTATTAGTATATTATAAAATACTTACTCATATAAGTATTATAAAAAAATATGTGATAATATTCATTAATACCACTACTATATATTTGCTATTTTTTAAAGCGATCATATTTGTAATTATTTTCTATATTTGGCACATAAAATAAGAGATAAAGATTATGATACCAATACATATGTATTAGATAACGTATCATTCCATATCAAAATCAATTAACAAGAAGTAAAGTATCATATCTATCTTATAAATTTTATGGTATATGACTTCATATTTTCAATGTGAGATCGTGAACATGTCTCCTGAATGTGGTGTGTGTCTTAGATTCACTAATCTTGAACATAATCACAATTTAATTTTTGTAGAATCAGATGCTTGTTTAAGTTTAATAAGCTATAATAATATCAGATTAGTTTACAATTCGGTCTAAAGACCATTAACAACGAGGGAAGTAACTAATTTATGTTATAAATATTACTAAGGTCAGCCCACTCTTTCAAATGGGAGATATTGAACATACCTCCTTAAAAAGGTCTATCTTTTCTCCCAAAATCGAAGCTTCGCCATCCTAACGCTAGAGCACCAAGATACAATTGAAGGAACAAGAACACGGTTAGGAGGTGCCTAAATAAATGTCATCAACCAATTTCAAACCCTAGTTCTCTAGAAGAGCATACTATCGAAGTCCGAGTCATTGACCAACTGTGATGCCCCTCGAAGACTAAGAAGTTGTATCTTTTGTTTCACATTTCTTATACTTTTTTTATATCTATTTTTGGATGTGAGATGAAAAGTTGCATTCAAAATTTTCAAAAGACAAACCAAGGTGCTCATTTATTTCATTTCACAAGGTGTGAGAAAAGGTAGGGAGAAAGAGAAAATTTAGGCTTTTAGAGAACAAAAAGTTGGAAATACACTTTTTGATCATAATCACATGAATACTCACAAACTTTAGTACTAAAAAAAGAGAGCCCAATTTCATGTGGTCTAGTTTCTTCAACCCATGATCAACCTTAAATTTCTTAACATTAATGAATCAAATCTCTACATATAACAAACACAATTTTTCACTATCTTTTCTCAAAAAATTTCAACTCTATTGCAATGGCTAGTACTTCTCATAGATGGAGATCAATGACATTAAGGTAAATCAATCAAATCTTTCAATCTACTAATCTTATGTTTTTCTTTTGTTGAAAAAAAAAAAACAGTTACATTATAGGTCGATCGAAGAAAGCTGATATTCAATTTAACGTAATAGTATAAAGATCATGGTTGTGGAAACATTTAGCTTTATAATTTCAATCCATTTTCTTTCATTATTAAGATTTTCAAGTTTGCAAGTTGAAAATATTGAAATTAGAAGTAGCTTATGTATCTTATAATTTGTATTAAGGTCTTTTTAACTTTTTAAGTCTAAAATTCTCAATCGGTCGACTCTTTAAGATTTTGTTCTTTTACATTCACCATTTTAATATTTTCAAATTATAAGATACATAAGCTACTCATAATTTCAAATATTTATTAATTTATTTTATCAATATCTTTATTTTATACGTTAAAAAGATTGTGAATAAAAATAAATAAATAAAATGATAAATGAATGAGATACTATCACCCAAAGCACATATAATTAGATGACAGTTTTTACCCGACAACAAAAGTGTTTGAGATTTAAATCATCATACCCGTTACCTTTCATCTGTGATTTTAAAAATTTGATAGCACATCATTTGACATCCGTGTTTTGAGAAGTGGATTTATCCGGTCCGTCATCTAAACTCTAATATGTAGTAGTGTGTGTCAATTCTGATTCTTGGATAGGTTCCAGGATAAGGAGCTCGAGAATGGACGAATAATAGAGAGGAAGGAATGTGAGAGGGTGGAGACGAAAGAGGTCGGAGTGTCGTTGTCGAGAGTGTTTTCAGAGGATTACGAGGCGGTGGATCTAATGGTGTTGGATCCAAGGCTGCCAATATTGAATAGATGGAAGAGGGTGTTCTTGGTAGCATGTTTGGTGTCGCTATTCGTGGACCCGGTGTTCTTCTTCTTGCCCGTGGTAAGGGAAGAAGAAGGGTGCGTGGAAATGAGCGGAGGGCTCGGAGTGGCACTCACGGTGGTGCGGTCGGTGGCGGATGTGTTCTACGTAATGCAGATTGTGGTGCGGTTCATGACGGCTTACGTGGCTCCGTCATCGAGGATCTTTGGAAGAGGAGAGCTGGTCATTGATCCTTCTAAGATTGCTGCCAATTATTTACTTTTCGATTTTTGGCTTCATTTTGCTGCTGCTTTGCCTCTTCCTCAGGTAATTTTGAAATCACCACCATATCATTTGATTAACTTAAGACCATTATGTCCTTTTTTTCTTGATATGATCTCTTGCTTCATACTCAAATCTACTACTCTTCAACTAGGTATTCATATGGGCTGCAATTCCAAACATTAGAGGATCAAACATGACTCCATGGAGTTACATTCTTCGCTTCTCCATCTTCTTCCAATACTTTCTAAGGCTCTATCTCATCTTCCCGCTATCCGATCAAATCATTCAAGCCACGGGCGTTCTCATGAAAACCGCATGGGCAGGAGCGGTTTATAACCTAATGCTCTTTATGCTCGCGAGTCACGTAAGTACTGTAAGAACGTTTTTGTACTATTGGAAATGACTGTTTTGAGTACTTAAGAAACTGAACGCTTTTATACGATCGATTAGGTTTTGGGGTCGTGTTGGTACTTGTTATCGGTGGGGAGACAATTGGAATGTTGGAAAAAGGTTTGTAGGTTGGGGCATTTGGATTGCCAATATGAGTTTTTTGATTGTAAAGGTGTGGGAAACCCTAGTAGAGCTGCTTGGTTTGAAGCAACCAATATCTCAAAGTTGTGTCATCCAATTGCCAACACTTTCTTCCATTTTGGGATCTTTTATGATTCTTTTGTCTCTACTTCTTCCACCTTCTTCAATAGGTACTTCTATTGCTTTTGGTGGGGATTGAGGAATTTAAGGTACTTTTATTCATCATTCTCCCTCTCTTTCTTTCTTTTTTTACATATTAAACAATGAATAAAGTTTGAATTTGTGTTTAATATAATTATAAGTTTTTAAACTTTGAAATTTCTTTAGTTAATTATTGAATTTTCAACCATTTTCAACAAATAAAAAAAACCATCTCTTTTTTTTTTTCATTCTTAGGGATTTGTTAATATAGGTTTATTTTGACAACACATGTAAATAAATGGTCCAAATATGAAACTAAATGTCAAACATGAGACGTTCTAGTATGCATGCTCACACTATCTAATATGATATCAGAGCATATTAAGCTGAAACATGTATTCGGTCTAATAAACTAAAATTCGAATCTGATTCAAGATCAGAATTCCAAAGAGGCATCATCTTGAGAGGGCGTGTCGAGGATCCAACTATAGCCTCACATTGAAAAAGTGAGAAAATATATCCTAGCATTTATAAGATAGGTGAGCTACTCTCATCACCTATTAGTTTTGAGATAAATGTTCAGACTTTCTAATATTATTAAATCATCAATCAACTTAACAATTTTAAATAGATAATTATACACAGTAAATTTAATAATATGAAATAAAACGCAATCCTTCATTTGTGAACTTGAAAATGTTAATCAAGCAAAATTCTTTATAAATTGAAGATAAAAGCACTCAAAATCAACAAAGATTTAAACAAACATGACTTCCTACTTTGATATCACGTTGAAAATCACGTTAAATCATTTATCGATCCAAAAATTGAAATTTTTAGGTTAAAGTAAATTTAACTAAATTTGAAAAACATGGAAGATATAATGATCATGTTAAGTATAATTTTGTTTTGCAGCTCTCTAGGGCAAAATTTGCTAACAAGTAGCAATGTGGGAGAAATCAGCTTTGCCATAGTGATAGCAATCGTTGGATTAGTTCTTTTTGCACTTCTTATTGGAAATATGCAAGTAATTATAAATACATCTTAGCTCATAATTTTCATATAATCTCTCTTCAAAATATAATTAATAGGGTTTAATTTTTTTTAAAAAAAATGATTTTATTGAATGTGAAAATAGACTTATCTTCAATCAACAACTTTGAGATTGGAAGAATGGAGGGTGAAGAGAAGAGACACAGAGCAATGGATGCAGCATAGGCAGCTGCCATATGAACTCAAACAAAGTGTTAGAAAATATGATCAATTTAGATGGATTGCTACTCATGGAGTTGATGAAGAACACATTCTTAAAGCCCTTCCTATGGACCTTCGACGAGACATTAAACGCCATCTTTGCCTCGATCTCGTTCGTCAGGTATATATATAACCACTTTTCTTTACGCATCATTCGATCGGTTCCATCTCAAAATCAATTAACTTTGAAAAAAGCACGGTCGACAAGGAAGGAAAGGTTAATTAATCATGGTGGTCAAATGATCTTTATATTATAAATTGAGTTTGGACATTTGTTTAGTTGGAATTTTGCATGATAT
>JBBMEG010000024.1:15512665-15537530 GCA_037832605.1 Cyclanthera cordifolia
CTATATCCCCAAGATCCCTCTCATTCGGATGTGGACTCGGTTCATTCATGTACCCCTCCTAACCCCGGGCGTTACAGTACACTAACTCTAGAGGGTGAACTCTCTCCCTAATCACCACAACAGCAATTCCTAAACAACAAGATTAACGTACCCCCTTCACAAGCACAAAAGTTAGAAATACAAAATCAACCCTAGTTGTCCCGTCTGTTCCTCCTTTCAATAGACCTGTCGTATCGGGTCTAACACATTGCCCACCCAGCAATCCATAGACAATCCTAAACAAAGGCAGTCCGCCCACTTTCATGATTCTCCATGACTGAAGTATGTCTAATTCCATCAAAGACGGAAATGGGTAACTCCCAATACTAGGAAGACTGTTGCCCTGGTTAAGCCATAAGTTTTTCTTAAACCACAAACCTTTGCCTACCGACTCAAACCAATTTTTTAGAAAAATCCAAAAACTGAATGAAAATGACTCCAACAAACAAACAAGTGACATAACATAACAAACATAATCCAGATCTCCTATGTTATATATCATTAATTAACGTTTAATTATGTTACTAAACTGCTAATGTTCATCCAGCACCAGTGGTCTAGTGGTAGAATAGTACCCTGCCACGGTACAGACCCGGGTTCGATTCCCGGCTGGTGCAACTCTAAAATTGTTAAGCGATGAAGAAACGCGCTAGTGTGATCAGGGTCGATCACTGTCGTCAGAATCATTCTGACGAAATCTACGGCGCTCCCTGAGCTTTACTTTTCTTTTTTCCTCTTTTAATTCCAGCTTTTGACTAAAAAATGATAAATAAACTAATCAATTGTTTAATTTTTGTTCTAAAATTTCAAAAAAATAAAATTAAATTAAAATTGGTCTCTGTTACATAATTAAAATTAAAATTAATAAAATTTAATTCAATTATGTTAATAATTTTAATATTAAGTAAATTTTTTTTTAATGTATTCCAATTTTATAGTGAAAGATGAAAATCTTTAAAGAAAAATTAACAAAAATAATTTCTAATAATTTTTTTTTTTAAATAAATAGAAACGAAAATGAAGCATACGAAATTTATGAATTAAAATGGAGAAACTTAAAATTATGAAACTAAAATAAAACAAAGTTGAAAGTTAAGTATTAAAATCATAATTTAACTAATTATATTTTATTTAGATAAGGCAGCAAGTTTTTCAAATAAAAATTACAAAACACTATATGTACATTTTTTATGAAATATTGAATTCATTTCATTCTAATTTCAAGTTACGCTACACTTGTCTCAAATAAAGAGTTTAAGAATAATATCCTAAACATAGTTCAACTGAAGAAAAAAAAACAATTAAATTAATTAGTATTAATTTTGGGTTCATGTCGAGCTATCAAATTCGGTTGAGTCGGTTTTGAGTTCATGAAGGAATCTGGTTATGGTTTGAACAAATGCTTCATCATCGTTGTAATTTTGTTGACAACTTGGAGTTGGTTGGGTCGCAGTGGTTGATGAATTATTGTTTGTTCTTGAGTTCTGTTAAGAATTTTGGAATTAAAAAAAAAATGGTAATTTGAAATTACAATTATCAAAATAAATAAAAGCAAAAAATATAGATCTAAAATGGATATTTGTAAATAAAAAAATTTAGAAATATGAACATAAGAATATATAGAATTCAAATTTTATTATTTATTTAAATTACTTTCAAATTCATAATTTTATGCTGTCATCCAAAAAGTTGAGATTATTCTGAACATTTATGACAAGTAAAATTTTCTTTTTTATCGCTAATTAATTTTGAGATTAATATTTATAATATCTAATATGATATCAAAAGTCATTTAATTTAAACGTGTATTTGATCCAATAAAATATTTTAAAGAATACCACATTAAAAAAATTAAGTCTTTCCAACCTAATATTATTTTTATTTCTGCACTTTCAATTTTGTAATTGTACTTTTTAATATGTTCGGATAAAAATGGAACAAAGCTCGAAATCTAAATATCAAAATCATATTTTTAACGTTTTTATTTTTTTGGAATTTGATTAATAAAATATAGAAACTCATACCAATGAAAAATGAAAAAAATTAAACATAAATTTTATTTATTTATTTTTAATAAAACAAAATTCTAAATAAATTAAACTTGAAGAGAACTCTTACAAAAGACTTTCTTCGTCGTTTCGACAATCTTGCTGCCTTTGTCTTGTTGTCCATCATCTCAACCAATTGATCAAACTAAAATAATAATAATAATAATAATAAATATAAATTAACACAAATAAACACATAATGAGAAAATTAATTTGTTATGGAATTAAAATTAGAATCCGACAATAATTAATGACATAACAAACATGAAAAACAAAGAAAAAATGGCTAATTAGAACATGTCTTGTTTTATTTAGGTTTACCTGTTTCACAATGATTTGGTATTTTCTTGCACATTCATACAATCTTCTTTCATCATCAACACTAGACATTTTCAAAACCCTTGTTCTAATCTCTGTCTCTCTTCAAAATTTTACAAAATTTAAGATAATTTTATAGGGTAGCAAAAGAAAATTAATGCATGTTATTTAATTCAAAGAGAAGAAGAAAAAAAAAATAAAAATGAAGTACTAACCGTTACATTACTCACCGACCTTTACTAGAATCATGGACAAAAAGAACAATACCACTCTTTTTCTTATCCAAAATCGAGGTGGTTTTGAAGACGTACGTTGATATCTCGTGAAGAAGTCTAGCCAACTTGTTTTCAAGGAGCAACCCAGTTGGTAGAGACTACAAACTTTGTATTATTGTTTTCTGGGACATTCTCTAATTTGAAACTACTGAAAAGCACTTAAACTAGAAAATGATTTGATGAGCCAATAGTAACGCGGGTATAAGAGAGCGAAATTCTAACTCTGATTATAAAAAATACGTCACGTCAACTCAAACAGTTATATATTGATAGTAAAAACTAATCTCAACAGATGTTAAAAAGACTCGAAAACTAAAAGGTTATGAGTTTGAGTCTCTCAATTCACTGAATTATGACAACAACAGGAGATTCGTTTACGTATTCTAATGACTATTTGTCTTTAAAATATGTGTGCTTTTACGATTTTTATATTATATATCGGATTCAATTAATAGCGTAAAATGGTGGATCATATTTGTCAAATAATTAATTGGTTTATCAACTTCGAAAACCCTAATTTATTATTGAGATATAGAGAGAAGGAAAGGGTTATAAACGTTGCTTGATAACTACTTGCCATAAACCAAAGTTTTAATTGTGGATTAAAAAAAATAAACAATGTAAAGTTGCATGTAACGGATGGTGTAATTAATTAATTTTGATTGCTTTTTTTGTTTTGATTAAATGATTGTTTTTTATTTGTCTTTATTTGGTAATCTCTTGACTTTTATAATTGTAGTTATTTTGATGCTTTTTTATTTTTATTTTTTATTTTTTTAAACTTTATAAACTTGCTTTATATATATTTTTTGTTAATTTTTTTAGTATATTTTTTACAACTTACAACTCTCTAAATTGATGATGAGTTTCAATTATCGTCCGGATTAAACCTTTTTAAGACACTTTTTGTAAGTTTAATTAACGATTGATTTTGAAATTTTTTTTTTTTTTTTTTTTAAGATAGTGTATTTAGAAATGAATGCGCTAAACCTTACAAAAAAAGGCTCTCCAATTTAACGCAATTAAAGCTTATATGGAAATGAAACGACTACTTTTAGTCCACCACGAGACCGCTATAATAATTATATTTTCCCATCACTCACACACGTTTTGGAGATAATTTTATCATAAAAGAAATCCTATTTGTTGAGAAATCTCACTTGATTTCTCTCAAATTCAAAACAAAATTATTATATCAAATGTGATGAACAAATAAATTTTTTTTTAAAAATGGAGAAGAGAGAAACGACACACCTATTTAAAGGGTTTCGGGAATTAGTCTTATAACATTCATCATCGATCCCGGAGATGATTTCTCATTCAAAATTGTCAATATCAAAGTGAAACTTCAAGGAGACATAATGGTAACCATCTAATTCTCTCTTTCTCAAATACGGAGAAATCCTAATATGAGCTTATATAGTGCTCTGCTAAATCTCACACTCCTACATGTTAGAAAAACTCTATTCAAAAAATTATCCTAAAGTAAAATACAATTTAACCTACAATAAAAAGTGCATATATATATATGTGTGTGTGTGTGTGGTATGTTTAGAGTGATTAGATAGCCATAGTTAAGTTGGCTATAGAGATGTTGACTCAATCAATAAGAGATATATCAAAAAAAAAAAAAAAAAAAAAAAAAATTGAGGAAAAAAAAATGTTGTTATTTCGAAGGAAAAACATGGACCAGTAGAGGACTTAGTAATACTAGTTAACTCTTTTCTTGTGCCTTTACCCATCCCAACGGCAAAACGCTTAGTTTTTTGGAAAGGGAATGCTTCTTCCCATCTATTGTGTGGGTGCTAAGACTAGGCAAAGAATTAAATGAATTAGTTTACTCGAGCAACTCGAGCTCTCGAGCTCTCGAGTTTCTAGTTCTCTGATTTTGCTAACTTCCTTCAATGACACAAATCGACGGAAGGAAGTTGCACCGAGATCCTACTTACTCGATCATCAGAAGCAAGTGCATAAGCTATAGAATATATACTCTCACTTCTACTCTATCCGTTAATGTGGCAACTCCACCTTGTTTAACCCACTTTCCATCAACAAATGAACCAATTTTTGGGTAAAAAGAAAGTTGGAGAGAAAATGACCCTATGTAATCTACCCTATGTAATCATAACTTTTTCACGATAGACACCTTATGAATGATTTTTTTCTTACAAATTATCTTTAAGATCTATAAATTATAGGATCAAGTACCTATAAGAATAGTCAAAATATATGTAGAGTAATTCACTAACAAATTATCAAAATAAGATGTGTTTCTCTCCCTTGCTCATGTAAAACCATAGATAGCTTTTTTTCAACTATTTGGAAATACCAATGGAGTTGGGAAACGCATAAAGAAACAAAAGTCTGTCAATCCCAACATCACTTAACTTAGCCTATAATTTAATTCTCCACTCTCCCCTCTGCAATTTCCAACTTCCTCTCTAAATGGAAGACTTCAAACTTTTCTTGAGAAGTTATATCCCCATATTTCTTGTTTCACAGTCGTAGTAGCTCGACATCAGAAACAAACTAATAGATAGAAACATACGAGTACGTCACCACCTCGAGCAGGTAAAGTACATAAAACTTAGGTAAAAGGAAAAATAAAATCAACCTAACCGAACCGAATCAAACTGATCTAATCGATTCGATTTTTTAGATATTTAAAAAAACAGAAATATATTGGTTTGATTTCAAATCTTGATTGGAGAACCACAAAAATAACCAAATATATAAATACTAATAAAAATAAAAATATATTGATATTTAGATACGATAAAAGAACAAATTTAATTGTGAAATATGAAATAAAAGCATTGTAAATATTGTAATATTTATGAAAAATGTTGAATTTGGTTAATAAAATAAAAATCTTTTGAATCAAATTAAAAACGAAAATAAGATCAAAAAATTGAAAAATAAACAAAATTCTTATTGAAATAAAAATTAAAAACAAAATGGATGATTTTGTCATTTATTGAACATTGATTTGGACCCAATAATTGAAAAACCAAGACTATTGATTCAGTTGTCTGTTTGGCACAAAACTGACAAAAAAAACAAAAAAAATCTCCCATTGATAAAACATAGGGTAAGATATCATTTTGATCCCTCAACTTTCACCACTATTCTATTTTGGTCTTTCAATTTTAAAGTCCAATTTTAGTTCATGAACTTTGAGTTTTGTTCTTTGAACCTTAAACTTACAAAAGTTTAATTTTAGTCTCTAAGTTTGAAAAAAAAACCGTAAATTTGATCCATATAATAAATTTGAAGTCAATATTAATCGAATTTTGTTCAATAATGTTAACAATTATAATACAATTAAAGATAAAATGGGAATACATTTTTTAAATTTGACCGAAGAAGACGATAATTTTCTTAAAGAAAATTAAATTTAAAAAAAAAATAATCTAAGACTAGTTTTAAGATTTTTTGAAAAATAGTTGGACCAAAACTAAACAAATCTCAAAGTTTAGGACTAAAACTAAAACTTTTAAAAATGTAAAGGCTTAAATAGAAAAAAATTCAAAGTTCAAAACTAAAATTGAACATTTAAAAAAATAGAAAGGTGAAATTTCAGGAACCAAAAGTATTTTACCGTAAAACATATTTACTGTAATGAAGGGATTTATATTCACAGATTATCATCTCAACTCTCCATCAGAACCAGCAAAAATCTAAATATATACATCAAAATTTCCAAATTTGTACTGTATAACTTAGAAGCAGAAGATAGTAGATGATACAAAAACAAAAAGAAGCAGAATTTCTCACTATGGAATCTCACCGAGAAGCTAACGACCAAAAGTTCAAGAGAAATGAAGGTGAAACGGCGAACCAACTAATGAAGGCCATTGCAGTGGCGGACTCGAACTGGGCGCACTGGTTCAGGCCACACTTACCGAGATCGTTTCCGATGAGAACAGTAATCCCAGCTGATGAACATGCAGCAGAGAATGTAAGGGTGGATGTAACCTGCATTGGGACACAGTTTTCAGCTTATATTAACAATTATAAGTACTACTTGAACTAAAGAAATTTAATAAAGTTAAATTGATTTAACAAATTGGTTTTTATTATAAGAATATCGATTGAAAGGAACATACTTATACTAAATGAATAAATATTACATTTTATTACATCCTATTACGATTACAAAAAAGTATTGATCAAACAAACATGTCAAAAAACATTAATATAACTGTAGAATAACATTTTTACAAGTGTAGAATAACTAAAATATTAGGCTCATTTGTAAAATAGTGACCAAGCATTTTAATGGAATGCTTATTCTTTTTTGTATTTTGAGTTTAACAAAAACTAGGGTGGGAGCCATGACTCCTGGTCATAAGCACGCACGCACTTTATGCTAATTGAACTAGGTTCTTGTTGGCAATAGGATGTTTCTTCTATTACGATTCAGAAATAGGCGAACATAACAGAAACAAAAAAATTTAACTCGGATTCTCATTCCTGCAAACCAAACTGTCGATTTTGGGATGGTAATAAATTCTATTGTATTGAATCGATAAATTCAAACAGTAACAATTCTTCTTCTTAAATTGGTGAAATCCTAATCTTTAAAGAGGGCAAATAAATTATATAAGGAAATTACACTAAAGAGGAAAAACTAAGATGGAATGAAATAATTTGACAGAGACTCGAACTCACGATTCAGGACTGTCGATTGAGATAGAAATAAGTTCTATTGTATTGAATCAATAAATTCAATAGTTACAATTCTTCTTCTTAAATAGGTGAAATCCTATTTTTTTCAAGACTGTAAATAAACTAAACAACGAAATTACAACAAAGGAAAAGCTGCATAAGCTACATATGGAATGAATGTATATAGTAGTAAAGAATAAAATGTATATAATTATACTAGCAAAGAATGAATGTACATAAGCTACATACATATGGAAAAGCTACATAAGCTACATATGGAATGAATATACTAGCAAAGAATAAAATCAAAATTCAAATCAATCAAAACAAACATAACCTTAGTTTTCAAAAAAGCTGAATGGCAATCTCGAGAGTCCGCAACTTATTTTAATAGAATTGTGAAACTTAACAAGCTCCTGGATGTGATATATAAGACTACAAATAGAAGAAGCATACAGATATACTATGTATGTTTCAGTGTAGCATGAAAAATGTTCTTACCGCATCACCGAAAGTGAACAAACCAACCATTGTGCAGTTCCGCAAGCTTCGCCTAACTAATAAGGCATATGCATCAACTATTGCCAATGAAAAGCTCCACAAGCATTGCAAGCCAACAGCAGCAACAAGATATCTGAGAGGAAATGAACAGCGATAGATCCATATGAAAAATTAAACATAAAGTTAAAGGATAAAATATATAAAGGACATCTTATAGCCACAAGTTTTAACAATGAGTAATGATATCCAGCAAACCAACTTTAATAAGAAACTAAATTTTCAGCATAATAAAGAAAAGTACGAGAGCAGAAAATCACAAATCCTCCCGAGTTTTCAAAAGCCAAGCATGGTTACAAAAAAAGAACTTCTGTCGGTATCAATAAAATGATGAGAATTAGAAAACTGAACAAACTCGGTTAGCAAGAAGTCAGTACAACTCTTGATCACAAGCGACACTGAAACAGAAAAAGACACAAGCCTCTTGGTTTCCTTCAGGTAGAATACACTCAACACTCAAGTTGACAACTTTTCTAAACCCGAGGTATCCATCGAGTTTCACAACATATTCACAACTCAAGTCCTTAGCATGCCATAAGAGTAATATAATTTAAGGTAAATTATAAGGTTAATGGTCCCTATGGATTGAAAGAAGTTAAAGTTTAGTCCATATGATTGATTTGGAGAAAAGTTAGAATTTAGTCCTAGTCAAATAGTTTTAAAAAGTAGAATTTAGTTCATATGAGTTTAATTGAATTTTGACCCAAAGTGGTGGCGCAATGAACGAAAGCTTGTATCCTTTCAGGATTTCAAGTTTGAGACTCACATGTGACATCAATTTTTAGACACCTCCCATTGCTTGGCTTAGGGACGGACGTGGTTATCCCGTGTATAATAGAGTGAAGCTTTAATTTTCCGGTTTTCAAAAAAAAAAAAAATAATCTTTGATCGTTCATAATTGCTAGCGAATTAAGTACATAAAAGTTAATTATTAATGTGTCAATGAGGACAATGTGAATTAAGAGACTAAATGGACAAAAATATCACATTATTTACGCATGAACCACTAACTTCCACAGATTTAATTTGCACCCATTAAGAATGACAATGACTTACTTTTTAAGTTTTATCAAATAATAGGGAATCAATCCTAGTTTCTAAAGCTATAAGAACAATTATAACCTTCTAAAAACCAATTCAACTAAATTCTAGCTTTTGAATCCATTCCAACTATAGGGGTCAATTCTATTATGTACTCTGCCATTAGTTCCTATCACCATCAACAGAAATTAAGTTCCATCGTTAAAACAATTATAACTTATAACGTTCTTCAGCAAGAACAATTACAAAACAAGTGTACTTGAGCCAAATCTTCAGCAAGAAAAAATAGAAGCATGCATTTTCAAGTTTGGCAATAGCTTCATTTCCCCAACCTGCGAAAAATGGTAGGTCTTTTTTCAATTCTTCACGGATACAAAAATCTCAGCAACGTCCAAATCAAACCAAATACTTCACAGTCTAATCAACATACAAATTTCAGTCCATTGACACTATAACGCCGCGAATCAAAAAATTGAGGATAATCACAATCACAATATCGAAAATATTATACAAAACCTGATTGTAAGAAACAAAACATACCGAAACGCCGTGACGGAGGGGAAATCACTGGTAGTGGCCATAACACAGAGAGAAATTGCAGCAAATATGAACTGAAGAAAACGGAGAGCAAGTCCACCAAGTGTACCAGGCATGCCCTGCACATCCTTCATCCTCATTCTCGGTGCATTGAGTGCCGCTCCTTCTGTTATCGGCGGCGGCGCCTCCACCGGATGCACAGACGGCCGGCTTACATTCATCGCACTGTACAGTAATCGAACCGTCGAATTTCAGAACTGAAATCAAAGTTGTTCTACATTCGATCCATAATTCAGAACCCTAATCAGTCGCAGTAGAGCCAGTACAAAAATTCGTCATCTTCTTTGTCGAAATCGCCTTTTTTGGATAGAAGACGAACTCCGATAATGGTAAAGATCAAAATACACTGGGCCAAATTATTTCTAATTTGTTAAAAGCCCATTGGGCTTTTATATATTTTAAGGCCCAACCTGATTTCAATCATGGGCTGTTCTAAAGTAATAGTAAAGTAACAAATGGCTAAGTTTTCGATCTAATTTAAAAATTAGCTAAAATATATTTTGAACTTTTAGCCAAAAGTGGGCGTTGGATTTTTTTTTTTTTTTGTTTTTTTTTTTTTTTTAACTTTTCAACCGTTAGGGTCGGGAATTCGAATCTATACTCTCTTGATCATCAAGTCTACCATAAACTCTGACAATTTTATTTTTGTTCTTTTGATAGAGTTTAAAGTCAAAGTTCAAAGTTTTTTTTTTTTTACAAGATTACTAATTATCGTTTTATCTATAAATTTTATAAATATGTTCACTATGGGTGATTTCAATTTGATTTTTATCGATTTTATGCTAAACAACAATCGAAACAATATTTTTGATTTTTCAAAAATTGAGTCCGAAATCGATGTCCAAAAAAAGACCAAATCCTTGGTTCGATTTTTAATTGGTTTGGTTCGGTTTTCATTTTTAATTTCAAAAAGAAAAATTGATTTATTTTTCAAAATTTTTTGTCTCATTTTTTATTTAATTTTTTATTTTATTCCAAAAACTTTCATTTTATCAACAAAAAAAACATTACTTTTCACAAATATCATATTATTTTCAATGTTTTTACTTCATATTACACATCTACATTTGTGTCCATCAAATTTAAATATCAATTTTTTTAAATTATTTGTATGTTCGGTTCGGTTCAATTTTTATTTGTTCTTTCATCTATAATCAAAATTGAACCGATATATTTTGATTTTCTAAAATATCAAATTGAATAATCCAATATTGTTTTAAAAAAACGAATGAATCAATTTTTGGTTCAGTTTGATTTTGTCAGTTTTCGATTTTTTCTTTCACTCTCAACGTTCACTTATGTACATATCGTTCAACTTTGTTTAGAAGAGAAATTTCAATACATTACCTCCTAGTTAAAATGATACATGAACCGATATATTTTGATTTTCTAAAATATCAAAATTGAATAATACAATAGATTGATTTGATTCAATTCGATTTTGTCAGTTTTCGATTCTTCCTTTCACCCCTAACGTTTACTATATATTGAAATTTTAATACATGATCTCTTAGTTATAACGATATATGTATAGTCAGAATTTACACTTTTGTTAGCTAATGTTGAAATATGTTATTTTTGTATTATAATTATGATTGAACTTCAAAATTAGCATAAACCATAATCTTAAGATTTATGAAAAATTAAAAAATTAAATTGGTAATTTTTTAACAATATTCAAAGTGAGAATCAAACATATAGTTTCAAATTCATTAATACCAAATATAAAATAAATTATGTTCATTTTAGTATTAAAAATTGTGAGAGCACATGAAAAAAAGCTTCAAAATATATTATCCAATTAGTTTTTATTTTACAATATTACAACTGTACTATGAGATAAATAAATAAAATAAATAAATAAATACGAAGGTAAGGAAAGTAGAGATGAATAATGAGTATTGTATTATTAGAATTTCCAAAAAAAAAAAAACTTACCTAATTAAACAAAAGGCCAAGAAATAAATGCGACATGTCGCTTTTTGAAGGAGGCTTGGGATGTCGGTCGAAACTCGTGAGTGGTGACTATCGTTCCGATTTGAGAAGGCATGGAAAAGGTGGGGCCTACCGCACGGGTTATGTTTCGGATGCCATTAAATAATTTAATAATGTCGTTTTGCCAATCTTTCTTTTTTTTTTTTCTTTTCTTTTTTTTTCCTTTTAGAAAAAATCAATTAATATTTTACATTATTTTGTCTACTTTCATTTTTAGGTCAATGTCACCAAAACCATACACGACAGCTCATAAATACGGTTGTTACTTGTTTTTTTCTTCCCTCAAAACAAATGCTTGGTTTTTTTTTTTTAATAATTTTTAGTAAAAAAATTCGAAATATTTTATTTTATTTTAGTTATTAAAGTTTCAAATATTTATTTATTTATTTATTTTTAGAATAGATAATCAGACTATATCCCGGTGATCTCGCCTATCACATGTAAGTCTCGAACTAAAGGTCTTGTAGGAAGCATATATTCAGAATCCAATCTATCAACCATATTTAATTTTAGTTTATAAGTTTTGTCCCATTTTATATACCCTTTAAATTTTCTAAATCTTAAAAAAAAAAAAAAAAAAAAAAAAAAATCAATATTGATCTTTGAATTTTAAAATATGTTCCATTACAATATTTTCTAAAGAAGTTTTACCTGTGAAAACGCTCGAATGAACGTGAGCGAGTCAAATAAAAATGATTTTCAGCACCTCTTTCATTTAGATCAGTAAACTTTGTATAAAGCTTAAAAATAGTTCTATAAAAAAAGTTTACTTACTTTTATTTTTACCAAAATACCATTTTTCTCTATAAATTCTATAAATATGTTTGCATTTTAACTTTAATTGTATTGAAATTATTCATATTATTGAACTAATTATTTGGATTAAATATCAATTTCAAAATTATCATATCTCAAAAAAAAAAAAAAAAAAAATTTCAAAATTATCATATGACCAATTTTATTATTTTTTTAAATTACAATGATTAAAATTAGTTCTATTAAAAAGTTTATGCACCCAAAATAAATTTTATAATTTAAGAACTAAAATTAAATTTTTGAAAATTTATAAACCAAAATAAAATAAATCTCAAAATTTAGGAATAAATAAAAAACATAATAATATAATTATATCAATAAAATAAAATAAAATAACTATATAGAGGAGAAAGAAATGTGAATCGAGTGTCGAAACATGTGAGTATGGTTACAAAATACAATTTTTATCAACCATAGAAAAAAAAAATAAAATTAAATAGATAGAATCATCATTCAAAATTTCCTTCTAAAAATATATTTATAATGGAAATCAATAAATATAGACTTTATTAGAGGGATGACAATTTTCATTAATTAGGATTCTAAATATAGTTATTGTTGTGGCCCAATCAAGCTTATAGTTTGTTTAATTTCTTTTGAGTAATATTTATTGTCCTAACCATCAAATAAAAATGGGACATGAGGATATGAAATTGTTTTTTTTAAGATAAGGTCATATTTGGCAATATCTTAAATATAATTTTAATTCTTAAACTTTCATTTTTATTTCATTTTGGTCCCTGAATTTTCATAAGTTTGATTTCAAACATAAATTTTGACTTTTGTTGTGTTGTAGTCTTTCAACTTTTAAAAATTCAATTTTAATTCTAAACTTTGAGATTTAACCCCCAACTTTAGTAATAAAAAAGAACTTTAAAATTTGTCGTTGAGAATTGTAAAATGTCTTCCCATTTTATATTTTATTGTATTAAAAATATTAATATTATTGAATAAATTTCAATTAATTAACATTGATTTGAAATTATTATATAAAAATTAAAATTGAACTTTTGAACATTCATATATTAAAATTGAACAAAAACAAAAGTTCAATGACTAAAATTAAATTTTTTAGAAGTCATGAAAAAAAAAAAAAAACAAATGCAAAAGTTTATGAACAAAAATAACATTTTACATGTCTTTTTATTCTAGAGGTTAAACATTAGAAGTGAGAGGACTCAAACCACTAATCAAATAGTTGCTAGTGCATCACTAATGTCAATTGAACAATGCTCGTTTTGACGGTAAAAGTTCAATGCTACGTGCTACATTAGTTTTTAAAAAAAATGATATTTACATGATTTTTTTTGAGATTACAACAACTGGAGATAATATGATATACACGTGACCGCATGATCCTTTGATATACATTAATGTCATTGGATTACTGTTCTTTTGACTGTTTACTTGAGTATTTATGTATTGTATTTGAGTTTTTTTTAAACGAATATAATGTACTGTAAAACATAAAATATTAATTAATAAGATTAATAAAAATAAAAATAAAAGTATTAATGAAGTAGACAACATAATTAAAAAGGGAAAATGACATATCTACATCAAGAGTGTGAATGTGATAACTGGTAATAAATAAATGGACCCAAAAAAGGTGAGGGTATTATCACATTAGGCGGCCCTTGCATTAGGACATGCCCAACCTTGTACTTGGTATATTACATTAATATAGCAATATCAAAATTAAATGAAAAGAAGTAATAAAAAAAAAACTATAATATTTCTAATTATTCGAAATAATCATATACTTATAATTATTTATTTTTAATAACTAATTTTTTGGTGGTAAAATTTTATACGAACAAGTTACACTAATAACTCGTTTAGATGTAAATTTTGGTGTAGAGATTATATGTGTACTTTATTTATTTTTATTTACATGGATAATTTTCATATTATTCATTTATACATAATCTTTAATTTTTACTAATATTTGTCACTTTATTTATTAAAATTTGTTGTAATATGATTTTATGGGAATGCGCTATATAAACTTCTCATAAAATTTTAGCCTCGTTTGATCAAATTTTTTGTATTCGCTCCCGTTTAATAGAACTATTCTATTCTCTATTTGTGAATATATTTAACATATCGTTTGTACCACGTGCATGTGTGTGTGTGTATATATATATATATATATATATATATATTTTATGATTCCTTGACAAAGTTTAGAAAATTCTAGACTACTGCATCTTTCTTTTAGATTACTAAAAAATATTTTAGATCACATTATTTTTTTGAATTATTAAAAAAAGATATAGATCATACACTTATGGTTAAATTAAGACACTCAAATAAAATTCAGTTAAATTATATCAATAATATGTTGTATTAAATTTTCAGTCAAAGGCAAGCTGTAAAATCATAGGTAAACGGACACTCTTTCAAAATAATAATATTTAATTAAAGAAATCAAAACAAAACAAAACAAACAAACAAACGTAAAACCGAAGCCAAACAGTCCGCTCAACGAAACGCCGCAACACAAGCAGCGAGCCATCCCCCTCCATGAAGTGACGTCATTCACACGTGAAACTTAATTAACTCTGCGCCACGTAAGCTCCACTGGCCCCACTTTCTCACGTGTGCCATTACTCCTTTTGGCTTCCAACTTCGCCACCTCAGCATAAACTTTTTTTTTTTTTTTTTGGGGGGGGTTTGTTTAATCCAACTTCGAACCAAATGTTAGTTTTGACTTTTTGCTTTGTTACGCAATCGATGATGATCCTCAATCCCTAGAAACAAACATATTGTATTTTAATTTTTAATTTATTACAAATAATTAATCCCCACACAGACCTAATTAAGTACAACTTAAATCAAATTAATTCAAGACAAAAAAAAAAGAAAAAGTTAAAAGACTATTTTGTTTCGTAGCTGATCTTGATGATGTATTAGCGTAAATTCGATTAGTGATTCGAGTCTTTGTAATATCTTCTATGTGGGTTAGTTTGTCTCCCTCTCTCAACTTTTACTAGAATAAAAAGACTATTTTTGTAGAATTAGGGACGAAAGAAAAACAGAAAATCGATAAAACACCACATTATTAATCAAATATTATTGTTCAATTGTGTTATTCAATTGTGTTATCGATAAATGTTATTCAATTGTGTAATATTTATAAATTGAATAACTAGTGTCCATTCATTTTTCGTAGGCTATATTATTATTAGTTAAAACTCCACATTATTAATCAAATATTAAAATACAGTTAATTAATAATACACATAAGTGACTAAAAAATCTTGATTATTTTAAAGTTAAAGTTAGAAACTTAATGTTTAAAAAAAAAAAATTAATGTCACATGGCATAAAAAATTGTTATAAATAAATAGTCGTGTACTAGGAATGACACAAATAGTGTGCGGATAGTATTATAATTCTCATATTACGTGTTTTTAACGAAATTAACACATTTCCTATAAATTTTAGAAAATGTTTACATTTTCCATTTTCTCGTATTAAAATTGTTAAAATTATTAAATCTAATTTTATTAATATAAATTTCAAATGTACCGTAAGTACTAATTTTTAAACGTTTGTATTCTATATAAAGTTAAGTTCATAATAATTTATGTTTGTTCAATTACAAGGTGAAGAGTTGAATCTATGAATTTTTTTGTTGTGATTGTTTAATCAAATAGAGCAGGGTCGCAGCTAAAATAGATTGAGAACACAATAAAAATAATGAAGTGGAAGAAGAGAAAGAATGACACGGTGATTTAACGTGGAAAACCCCTAAGCAAATTAGAGTAAAAACCACGGGCAATGATAGAAGAACTTCACTATATAAAAATAAGAGTTACAAATTTTCTCTCTTACAAAGTAGCACCAAACTCTCTTATGAGGGGAAACTCTCTCTATTTTTATCTCACACCCTCATCACTTAGATGTGGGATGTCTTCGGAGATTTTGGGATGGTTTGCCAACAATGGGCATCACTTATTTATAACACTTCCAAACTTGGGCTCCAAGTTTAATCTATGTCATAAATTAGCCACATCTTGCTTTGGTAATTAAGACAATCATGTGATCACAATTTTGCCACAAATTCACTTTGGACAAAGTGCATGTTCTAGATAATTCTACACCAATCTTAGACAAAGAGTGTTCTAAAGTTCTCCCATCAATCTTGAATATACATGTATGATCTAGAATCTTCTTTGAACATCTAGAATAAAGGGGAATTATCTAGACTTTTTCAATATTATTTAACATTTTTCGATTCAAGGGTACACATTAATGCCTTAAATTTTATAAGGTTATGTATATATAAATGATAAAAATCATATATGTTAAAACTTTATTTTATCTAATAAATTAAATCAAATATCAACTTACATTTAACTAATAATGCACATACATTGATACAAAAAAATTAGGAATAATTTTGAAATGAAAAGTTATTTGGGTGATTACAATAGCTTATTTAGACGTAGGTTTTATATGAGAATTTGTAAATCTTATTTTATAAATACACTTAAACTTATTATATATATATATATATAATATTTATTTATTAGTTTAACCAATCAATTTACTTCTTTTCACTTTGGACATGCATTGAAAGCCACTATTATTATTATTATTATTATTTAATTTATTTTTGCATGATAGGGAGACAGCATAGCATAAAATATTAGGTTTAGAAACTTTTGAATTCCCTATCTTTTGGGCAATGGCATTCAACAAACTCCAATTCAATGCAACATTAACTTTTTCAAAAAGTGTTTTAAAATTCATGTAAACTCTTTTTGTCCTTTCAACTTATTTAATAGACCTCAAGTAAAAAAAATAAAAAAAAAAAAAAATAAAAAAATAAAAGTGAATTCCCCAAAAGAGTTCAAGAGAGAAAGAAAATGCTCACTAAATAAGCAAACATGTTGTCTATTTCTTTTCTTCTTTTTTTTTTTAATAATAATTATGAAGTGTCAAACATTACACAAAAAAGAGCAAATTAAAAGTGATTTTTGTTTTTTTAAGACACATCTTCAACGATGATGTTTCTCGATTTCGCTCTTTGTTCAATGAGTCGTGGTGCAGGGACGACACCCCGTGGGAGCTCGAGGAAACGACCCTAAAACTAAGACGAAATTGTATTCGAGTTTCTATTTTCATATTTTGACTTTTATGTATTTTATGTGTTTACTGTTATAAACTTTTTATGTAGATATGTTCATTTCTCTATGGGGCCAAGGCCCTGGGATTAGTCCTTATTAAGGCGATGAATTCCCAATTCAGTGGTGAATGAGGAAAGTAAGCGGGGATGAAATATTCTCCGCGATATAAGTGCAGGGATGGGGACAGAGAATGTTATCCACATCCCTAATTTACTGTTACTCGCCCGGTTTATATATTATATTATTTTTTGAATTTTATTTAATACATATACATAAAATCTTAGTATTTTTGTATTTTCATGAATATTTTTCTTACGTAATTAACTAAACTAATAAACGTTTATCTTAATTATTTTTTAAAAAAAATCTAAATTATAGTGAATTAATTTAAGATTAAGAAAGTTTGTAAGAATTTGAGAATAATAAAAAATAGAGAAAATGAATTGAATTGAGAATAATTAATTCCCCGTGGGGATCCGATCTCCGTGTATTCTCGGCGAGTAATCCCCGCCCCGTTTCTGGAAAAGTTTTACAATGAATTTTGCAGGGATGATGATTAAAATTGGTTGCAAGGATAGGGACGGTAAAGTCTTCCCCATCCTTGCCCATACCATTGATATCTCTATTAAGTAGGGTGTACTATATAAACTCTCTTAAAACTCTAATATTTCTTGATTGAAGTTATGTACTTTGTATCTCAAGATTAATAAAATTGTTCTCTTCGCTATCTATAGACGTATAATTAACATACTTCAACGAATCACGTAAATCATTATGTTTATCATTGATTATTGTTCCGATTTCATAACTTTTCCTTCTTAAAACGTAATGGTAACATTAAATAGTAGGAGTTTTTTTTTTTTTTTTTTTTTTTTTTTGCATGATTGATTTTGAATTGGTATCAATACCAATTCAAATTACTTTATTTTAGTTTTTTTTTTCATACATGTAAAAAGTGTAAAATAATTTGCTCAATAGGAAAAACCAACTCATTATCACAATTCACAATGTTTCTCTTACAAATACATTCTCAATACTTTAAAATCACTTCCATTTATAATAACAACTAACCAACTAAATTTAAAAAAAAAAAAAAAAAAAAAAAAAAAATCCCAAAAAGAAACCCCACAAGCTTATCACAGATCAAGATGAGGATGTAAGCAAGTCCCAAAATTCAAACATTCCCTCCTCCATAAGTTGAATTTAGGAAGAAAAAAAAAAATCAAGAAAAAGAAAATCCTTGAAAATCTTAGCAGCTTCAAGATTTGAAGCAGAGAGAAAGGTCAGCAGGGAAACACAAAGAGAATTTGATGAACTCTGTACAGTTGAAACCATTCCTTTATGCTCCTACATTGTTACTTCCTGAATCTGTTAGAATTGTCAATCTTCTTGCTGTCTTGATGAACTCGCTGAATCGAAAAAAAAAAAGAGACCGCGATGAGATATGTAATGGAAATGACAAAATGGAAAGGTTTATTGCATTCGACGTACCTGAATTGTTCGTCGCCGACGTGTTTGACAGATCCGGAAACATCGCGGTACAAGACATGGTTTAATGTCTCTGAATTGTCTATACCGAACATATTTCCAAGTTTTCGATTCAATTCTTCGTAAGACCCGAGTAAAGTAAGATCAAGGGTGCGACCGACGTCTTCAGATTCCATAAAGACCTTACAGTGTCCGGTATCCAAGTTAGGGTCGACGTCTTGGCGATTGTCCTTGTACCATTGGAAATTTTCGGAGGACGAGCGTTCTTGTAGGCCTTGTTGATGAAGAGCAGATCCAGACCCATCAGAGATGTTTGCCGTTTTATCTCCATTTCCATCAGATGAACTATTCACGGTACGGACGGGAGAAACCGTGTCACCCGAACAACTTTGAGACATCTGCAATTCGGTAAGTATGGGTCGGCCAAAGAGTATTAGCTGGGGAGTCTTTACGTCGTCAAATTTCTTTGATGCTTGAGTAGAATGTGCCATGGTTAGCAAGCACGATATGTTTTCACTCATACTTGGTTTTTCAGTCATTGCATTACCAGAGAGTCTAGTAGATCCAGAAGCTGGATCCCGTGATCGATAACCAATCGGAAACAGACCTGACTGCAGTTTACTGAGATGGAAATCTGACAAGGATAGACCAAAATGAGCATGCCTGGCTCCCTGCATGCCAGCAGAGTTGTTGTCGGGAGGACAACCGAAGGGGCTGCCGGGCCCATGGAGATAACTAGAGAACGACGACATAGAAGCCTGGTTATCGAGGGGGAAATCAGGGTGTTGTGGATATCTGAACTTTTTTCTCGGAGGCGAGAACGGGGAAAGGTGAATAGGAGACATGTTCGATACCAATTCAACCAACCACGGGCTAACACGCTTCACATTCTGAAGTAAATCTGGTTCATCCCAATTAACCTGCCCATTATGTGTTAATAACTAGCAAATGAGAAAGCAATGGTTCTATTCCTTGAATCATGATCAATCATATAATCACCAATTTGAATTGAAATGAATTGGTAAGTTGGAATAGCCTTAACTACTACAAAACCATCTGAAGTCATAAACATCAATGTTTCTTAAGCAGACAATATACTCATCCTAAAACATCATGTTATAAAAAACAGAACGATAATCGAAAAGTTGTAAAAGAACATGAAAAAGAACACAAAGAAATCGTGTGGTTCACTGTGTGTTAGCTATGTCCACGAGTAGAGAAGAAAACAATTTTATTAAGGAGACACAGTTAATAGAATGTTGTCAAAATTGAGCTAGTGTTTTAAGAGAGTTTATATAATTCACTCTCATAAAACTCTAATACAGATAAGGCGAAATTACACAAGTGTCCATGTGCGCAAACATAAACCAAATGTTGGCCGGGCAGCGAGACCCTCGACTAAGTAATCGTGGAACATCAAACAGTTCAAGGCATATCTCAACACATCACGTTAGTAATACATTGATATGTTGAATCGAATGTAAAGAAGATGAAAAAGAGCAGAAATTACCTGTAGAAGCCTCCACGGTGATTCGGGCCAGCGCAATGGGTCAGCAACCTGAACCGAGTTAATGGTACCCATGAACCAACTTATCCGAGAAGAGTCCTCGGTTTCGAAGGGCATCTTGAATCTCATACCCGAACACCATCGGATCTGCAATGCCGCTTTCACCAATCCGGCCTTGACACAAAACTCAGGAGTACTAGCTCTAGGATAGTAAACAATCTCAAAGGGCTTCCCATTAGCAGCAAGTGTAGCAGCTTCAATAACAGATTCAGCCTTCACTTTCCCCTTAACCATCAAACTCCCATTTCCATTCAAACCATTACCACACCTCATCAATCGATTATCATCGTCCCTAAGAAACGCCGACAACGCTCCATACGGTACTGCACAATTCCCACCTGCAGGATTCCATCCACACGACGACGACGACGAAGAACAAGACTCGAGTCCATCACCAATCCCTCTCTTGGCACGTCGGATCCCAACACAGAGATCTCCATTCTCCGCACGCAAGAACACAATGGAATCACCAGCAACAAGCTTCTTATGGTTCACAAACGTACTCCAACCCGTCGTCAAAAGATGGCGACGGGGAGTCCCGCGGTAAATGTGCCTAAACTTCCATGTCTCACCATGAACATCCTTAACAAGAATGGTCTGAACAGGGGGATCAGCTGAATAATCTAACCTAGGGAAGATAGTTTCAGCACAATACCTAGGAACAGAGAAACCCCCACCATTGTTAGCATCAGATTGAGTTAAAGTCTTAGCGAATGAAGATGGTTTATCAGAATCAGACCCATTAACCCTAAGAATCCCATCATCTTCAAAATCAACTAAACCACCTCCATTAGTGGGAATCAAGCTAAGTTTAGCAAAAACTTCATCAGTTTCAGAATCAGCAAGAAACTTGATAGAACAAACTTTACAAAGGGTATATGGAGGAATTTTACAACATTTTGTGAAATCAACAGAACCACAAGCATGCTCAGCATGACCTTGTGGAAAATAGAAAACCCTAGAATTCAATTGCGGCATTTGAACCATTCCTCCTGCGCAAGCATGCCATAGCTGAGGATCTAAACATTTCTCCATCTCTTTCAATTTCTCTTTTGACTCCATAAACGTAATCATCCTGCTCAAAAATCCTGCCAAGTTTTTTCAGAAACAGAACATTGCAAAATGAAAAACAGAGAAATGGGTATCTGAAATCTCGATTCTCATATCGGAAAATTTCCCCAATTCACCCGAATTCTAGAGCTCCAGAAACCCAATTTCTGCAAAATTCAAACCCATTAACAGAAAATTGGGTCAAATAGAAAGAACGAAATGGAATTAGAAAGGGGAATTGGGAAATTTGGAGAGAGAGAGAGAGAGAAAAGGAGAGAGAGAGAGAGAGAGTGAAATTAAGAGTGGTGGTTTGTGATGATGTTGTTGTTGTTCAAAGATTCAATGAGCGAGTCCATGGCCGACATAGAAGCAGATAAAAAGCCGTAGACACTCACAGACAGAGCACACAGAAAAAAAAGGAGAGAGAGAGAGAGAGGAAGAAAATCCTTTTGAATCATCAGATTATGCAAGAATCCAAAAGAAGAGAGCAGAAGTAAAAATTATAAAAGAAATTTGTATAAATTAGGGATTTTTTCATAAATAACCAAAATAATAATAATAATTATTATTATTTTTTAGAAATATTGATTCCAAGTTAAATGAAATTTTTTTTTTCTAATTTAAAGTTAAATGAAACCCTTTTTTTTTATCACCATTATTAGGTTAAAAAGATGAAAAATGAAAAATTAGATTGATTGAAATATTTATGAAATATATATTTTTTAAGTTGATATAATTAAAAGGAGATTTTTCATGTATCTCCGATAACCGTTAACCGAATCAATATTCCCGACTTTTGAATATTTGAGTCCGAACCGATATCTAATCAAGGTGAAATCGTTGGTTCGTTTTTTATTTGGTTCGGTTCGATTTTTGTTCTGTTTTCGATTTTTGTCTCAATAAAAAAATTTGGTTTATTTTTCAAATTTTGTGTATCATTCACAATTTAATTTTTAATTTAATTCTAATTTTTTTATTTTATTAACAAAAAAAATAATATAACAATATTTAACAATACTTTACTTCATATTTCAAATTTAAATTGTATTCTTTCATTAAATTTAAAAACTAACATATGTATATTTTTCTTGTTATTTATATATTCGGTTCGGTTCGATTTTTTATTGGTTTTTTCATCATAAACCAAAATCGAACCGCTATACTTTGATTTTCTAAAATATCAAATAGGTCAATTCAATATTGTTCTAAAAAATCGAACCAATCTATTGGATCGGTTTGATGTCGATTTTCGATTTTTTCTTTCATCCCTGATGAAAACAATGATTTTAGCTGATGTTTTCAACCTATTAAAAATAAGTAAAAAAAAAAAGAAATATTTATTAAAAAAAATGATATTGATAATATTTTTAGAAAAAATGATATCTCATTAAAATGATTGAGGTAAAAATTGTTTATTTATAATAATTTTTCTTAAATTAATAAAACAATAATAAAAAAGGATTTCTTACCTTTTTATTCGGATCTGAGGAGAGAGTGTATCTTGAGGAGCCAGCAAAACAACAAAGATCTTTAAAACCCATCCTATCCATTTTCTTTTATTTTACTTTCTTTATTATTTTATTAATTTTCGACTTCTCCTTTAAATATTGTGTTTATTCATTATTTATTATTTTTAGAAAAAGAAGAGTTAGGAATAAATCTTTTAGAACCCTGGTTTGTATTAAAGAAAAGACATTATTTGTATTTCGGTACAAATAACAACTTTTAAGACATGTTTGGTTAAGGTAGGAAGGGAAAAGAAACGAAGAGAAGAGAAGAGAAAGAAAGGTGTTGTAGGATAAAATATTCCGAAATACTCGGACAAGGCCAATATCTCCTGGGGGTCGCCAAAGGATGTTAGAAGTCCCAGAAGTCGACCAAAGGATACCAGAAAACCCGATGGTCGGCCAAAAGGTGCTGGGAGACCTCGGGGGTCGACGGAAGGAGGCCACAACCTCCAGGGAGTCGGCTAAGCCCATGTCGACCCCTCGAGGGTCGGTAGAGTCCATGACGACCCCCTGGGGGTCAGCTAAGGAAGGACACAACCCCCAGGGGTCATCCATGTCCATCACGACCCTCCGGGGGTCGGCTAAGAGAGGCCATAAGCCTGGGGGGGGGGGGGGGTCGGCCATGACCAATTCGGCCCCATCAGGGCCCAGTTAGAGTACGTTTGACCCCGAGATTCGTGGAAGTCATGACTCCCCAAACAGTCGGCCGAGTCTAAAGTAACTTCTATAACCATTGTACCGTAAGATGGCGGTGGCGGAAGTTACAATGAGTGGGCCTAGATCCCTTAAGGATGGGTCGTGGAGGTTAAGACTTTCCCGAGAGTCGTCGATCGAGTCTAGAGTACCCTGACAGTGGTCGGGAGTTACGATGAGTAGGTCTAGATATCTTGAGGATGGGTCGTGGAGGTCAGAATTTCCTCGAAAGTCGACAAAGTCTAAAGTAACTCTAGGACCATTGTACAATAAAGTGGCAATATCCCACATTTTCCTTTAAAAAAATGAATTTTGATCAATAAAAAAATATATTGATCAATATCCCACATTTCCCTTTAAAAAATAGATTAAATTAACATTAAAATTTGTCATTAAAATCAACACAATAATCAAAATGAAAGAAACATAGTAAATTAGGAATTAAAAACTATATGAGTAAATTATAAATATCAAAACTGAAAATATAGAATGGAAAAATTATATTAAAATTGAAAGATCCAAAAAAGAAAAAAAAAAGTTTTTAGAGTTTTTTACGGATTTATTTTTAGGAGAGAAGATGTTTATTTTACATTAAATTTGATATAAAATTTGATTTGATGTTTGATGAAATATTGGAAAGAAGTTGAGGAACTGTTCAAAGAAGTTGTGAAGAGGTTGTGATGTACTAAAAAAAACGAGTTGAATTTCTTCTCTTCGTGTACTCCAAATCCAAACACTCCAAAGTTTCTCAAAATGTTTTAGACAAACAACTACTTTTAACCAAAAATAAGAATCAATAAAAAGCTAACTCAATTGATATTGAGTAAGGTTAATAACCAAAAAATTATGGATTCGAGTTCAGTGATCTCCTGAATTAAAAAAATAAAGTTCACGTCTTTAAATAATTTAGTTTTACTTACGGTCAAATTACTATTTTGGTCCATTGACTTTAAATTTATTTCAATTTGATCTATTGACTTTCAAAATATCTAATTTAGTCTTTATGCTTCGTTATTTATCCAATTTCGGTCATCAAGTTTCAAATATCCAAATTTGGTCTCTT
>JBBMEG010000024.1:15559856-15574134 GCA_037832605.1 Cyclanthera cordifolia
GCCATTTGAAATACAACTTTACCCTTAACTGACAAAAAAAAAAAAAAAAAAAAAAAAAAAAAAAAAAAAAAAAAAAGAAAACCCCCCCCCCCCCCCCCCCCCCCCCGCCTTGAGATTCTGACATGTTTGGCTACAGCGTGAAGAGAATGGAAGAGAAAAGAAGGGATAAATGAAGAAATACAATAATAAATTAGTGATTCATATAATGAAAGTTGGTGAGTCAAACGATGCGAAGGGATCTCTTCCCTTTCCTTTTCAACAATTCCCACCACACCAAACATATCTTTAAGAAAATAGCAAGAGAAAATGCATCAACCTAAGATTCTTAGATTTCGAAACGTCGTATAGTCAGACTAAATAGTTAAGGTGCAAGTAAGCCGAAAGGTATATTAAAAGAAAAATGGAAGAGCTAAAGCAAAAAACAATGGTGAAAGTTACCAAAACATCAGCTGAGAGAAAAGAAAAGTGAGAGAGTAGTAAGTAAAAGGCTATATTATTCAATCCAAATTTGGTATAATTTAAAAAAGGTTAAGCATGTTTTCTAGCAGTAACAGAGATATACCTCTCGAGGCATGAGTGTCTTGGGAATAACTCTGTAGAAAAAAAAAAACAAACAAAAAAACAAGAAGAAGACAAAAATTTAGTTATTTATTTACAATGAAAAACAAAGGCCTAAAATCATTACTATCAACTCAATAATTTTCCCATTCTTAACATCGTATGTTTAGTGCGGTGAGAAGAGTACGGAAGGGAAGAGAAAGGATCCCTTTCTATTGTTTAACCCACTAATTTTCATAACACTAATTACTAATTTATTCTTACTTTTCTTTATTTATCTCTTCCATTTCCTTCCCACAATAACCAAACATACCCTCATTCTTCTTACCTCAACATTTCAATGGTAATTTTCAATACATAAAAATTAGGAAACGTTTGGCTACGACAGGAAACGATAAAAAAATGCGAGAATAAATGAAAGAATCTCTTCGCTTCACTTTCGATCGTTCTCATCCCTACAAACATGTCATTAGTTTCTTGAGCTTACCCAATGACATGCCCTCCACCATCATGAACAGCTTGAGAAACCAATCCCATCAGCCCTATGCTTCCACCTCCATAAACCAGATTAATACTCCTTGAAACCTTCAACAAAAGGATGAAATAATTCCAAAATTAGGCAAAAAATGATGGGCAGAGGATAAGTTCATAACCAAAAAGGAAAATGTTAATCAAATACAGAGGAACCAGAAAAAGAAAAAGAGGAGCAGAGAAAAACAACCATTTTAGAACAATGAGCAAAAGACAAAAAGAAAGTAAAGAAGAAAACCCCAGAAAAAGATTAGAAACACTCATTTATCAAAAACCCCAAATTAAAAAACAAAAAAACAGCAATGGGGGAAAAACAAAGATTGATTGAGATTTTAAGAGAGAAAGAACATACCAATTCTTTGCCAAGTTCAATGGCAGCATCTTGATAGCTAGTCTTCTTGCCTTGACTACTCCCACAAAACACACAAATCCTTCTAAACTTGGATTGGTTCATAACTTCCTCCATAGCCAATTGGGTATCTCTCAAAATTTACAAAAAAATCACTCTTAAATTCAAAAAAAAGAAAGAAATAAGAGGGGTTTTAATCAAACTTCAACCTACAAACCAAGTGTCACAAAGAACAATTACAAAACAAGGAAGGGCAGCCACGCCATTTTTTTGTGAGTGGGAGTGTTTGTGTGTGTGTGTGTGTATATATAAAACTTGCTCGCACGTGAGAGGGTAGTGCCTTAGCACGCTCGTACGCCCACCTTCATCACACGCGTGGACCACCATTCCTCTCTTTAATTTATATACCACCACCATTAAAAAAATGTTGGTTTGTGATGATTCATAATATCCCCCTCTTCTCCTCTGTTTCTGTCAGTTGAGTACATGTTAGAATGTGCCATATTTGACCCATTTTAATGAAGTTATAACTTTGTTTGGCTTCTCTTCTTTCTGATCATATTCATCAAATTGATACATTACCATCAACATTTAATTTTTGAAATTTTCTTAAAACATACCAAATTCTAATACTCATTACTATTTGTAACTCTACCCGTTTTAATAACATCTTATACTAACATAAGATTATTACCGAATAGATCATTGACGCAATGATTTCATTGTTTGGTATTATTACAGTTCAACACCAGCGTCGCAAGTTTGATATTATTACATAATATGATGATATTGGTAAGTAACCAAAAATAGAACTTTTGCACAATCACTTCCATTTATGAACAACACATGTAAAATAGAATACTAGAGTACTAAGAAAATGGGCATTTTACAACTATAGAAAAAGAAGAAAAAAAACTTTTATTTTTTATTTTTTATTTTTTATTTTTTATTTATGAATAGTACTTTAAAAGAAAAAATAAATAAAAGAAACTTGTAGGTATCTCTTTTCTTTTTCTAAGGCCTAGTAAAAAGAAGAAAATATAGTCTTGAATTGGTGTGAGAGACAATCTTCAATTAATGTCAAACGATTTTCAATTAGTGTCACATGCGGTCTTTTATTAATATCACATATAGTATTCAATCAATGTCATAAATAGCTTCAATTAACCGACTCCAACGACACTTTCCTCATTTTCTCATGCCAACCCCTTTTATTTTCTATCACTTGCTCCTACAATTTAGTGAACGCTTTCGTCCAAATCTCTTACGACAATATCTCTTACAAAATCAACCTCGATGACTCCTTCTGGCTTGTCATCCCTCCAAATTCCATAATCTCACCACTTTTTAATCTGTCAATCTCAATTTAATCCCTATCAATCGCTTAGTCCATCGTTTTCCCATCTTTTGCAAATGCCCTAACCTCACCTTGCCAATTTCATGGTCTTTGTCGTAATCTAGCTCGACGACACTATATCCAAACGCTACTTCAAGATTTGGAGTTCGGATATTGGAACTCGCCATCACGAGAATTGGCCGAATTTGCAGCCCATCGAGATGATTTTTATCTCGATGAATTCCACTTTAAAAGGACACACTATCAAAATAGAAAAAGACCACGAACGACGATTTTCATCTCAATGAATAATCTTTCAAATTTGACCCAAAGTCTCTTCTAGTAGATGTCATCCGCAAAAAAAATCTGAAAAAGAGTAAACTTGAAATATGAATTAAGAAAGGACAAAAATCTAATATTTATTAAATAAAGTGCTATAATTAAAATTTAAAGCTATTATCTGGTACAATTTTCCAAAGAAAATTGTGGACTATTTGGCAACAATTTTTATGTCATAATTGCTAGATGAAAAGATGGCCATTAGTAAGATAATTCACTTACTTACACTCTCCTATTTCATAACCATTTAATTAGGCCATATTTTTAACAACCAAAACTCATTTAGTATTTTACAAATTTAGCCTTTGTAATTTGAAAAAAAGTTTAAAATTTTAGAATTTAATTTTTATAATTTTGAAAAATCTAAAATTTAGTTTGAGAAGTATAGAATTAAGTCCATATGATTTTCGCAAATAGAATTTAGTCCTTATGATTTGATAAAATTTAAATTATAGTTCATAATATTCGTACATCGAAAGCGAATTAAGTATGAAGGTGTAATTATTTACTCGCATTCTCATCGTTAAACACATAAATAACTAATTTTTAAGTATTTTATTCACCAACAAATACGAAAGACCTAGACTATTGTTTAGATTTTGTCAAACTCTAGGATTAAATTCTAATTTTTCAAAATGTAAGGATTAAATTGTAGATTTTTCCAAATTATAAGGACTAAAGTCTAGATTTTTAAACCACGCGAATTAAAATTTAACTTTTTTCGAATCATAGGGGGCTAAATTTATAATTTATTCTACTTTATTTCATTTAAGAAAATTTAGCTTATTATCTATCTGATTTTATATAATAATTTTCCTCTCTTCTTAGGAAATTTGTAACCCAATTTCAAAAACTAAAACAAATTTATCCCTCACTCCCTTGTAGAATTCCAAAAAATTAATTAATTAATTAAACTAAGTCAAATTTTTGTGAAATTTCCTTCTTATTTTCAAAATTTTGAATTAAAAAGATGATACATCTATGAAATTTAGATGTGAAAATTCTTCCTTTTGACTCACTAAAAATATATTGATATTCATTTTAAATTATACGAGAAAAATCCCAATTAAAAAGATAAAGACGTTTGAACTATCAAATCTTATATAAGTTTTCGATACTCATTAAAGTTAACAATAATAATTAGTAAGTGAGAAATTCAAACTTATAACATATGAATCACAAACACAAATAAATGACAAAAGCGATTACTATGGGTTGTAATACAATACAATCACAACACACTTCTACCAGCAATATTACAAATATTATAATTTCATTATTAATTAAACATTACACACCAAAAATACATATGCACATCATTATAAGAAATAATTATAATTATGCAGAGACAGAAATCAAAAATAAAAAATGAAATTGTTTTGTGCAGTAGACACACAAAAACATTGTCTGAAAATGAACAAAACCAAGCTAATCAAGAATGTTTTTGTGTAAGAAAATCAGCATAAAGGCATTCATGAAAACAAAACAAAACAAAAGGTGATAAAAGTTGGCAAAAAGGTTTACAACTTTTAGCAAGGTGATAATAATTTGAAATATAAATAAACATGACTTTTATTTTATTTTTTAAATAAATAAATAAAATAAATAAAACCCCAAAATGATAGTATGTGTTGTTTTTTTTTGTTTGTTTGTTCAAAGATGCAAACTTTTTGAGAAGGAAAGTCATGGGCATCTTTTGTTTTAACTAAAAATTAAGATTGAAATTACATTATATATATATAGTATTGAGATTAAGTTAAAAAGGGGGTTTAATTAATTATTAATGAAGGATGAATTATGTAATATATAATTATTTAGTAAGTTTATGTTTGGTTTAATTAATGATGAAAGGAACATGTTGGGGTTATGGCTTATGAAAGTGTGCTCTATGTTGTTGTATTAAAAGGAAACATTTTATTTAATTTTTACATAATTATTTCAGTTTCTCCCTTCCCTATATCCTCTATTTTCACCTTCTCCAACCATCTTGTCCCCACCCCCATCCCATGCCTTCTCCTTCCCTTCATTCTTTCTAATTAATTAAAAATACCATCACTAAAAAAAATAATAATAATAATAATAATAATATTAGTATTAATGAGTACTGTCATGTACGTCCCCAAGGGGTAGCGCAAGATAGGGTTCTAGAGATATGCTCCCTTTCGATCATTTTGATATCTTCTAGTGGCTTGGTTAGGGACAGGCGTGATTAGCTCTAACATAGTGCGAATATTTGTCTAAAAAAAAAAGTACTGTCATGTACGCTCTTATAATAAAGTAAACAAATATATTTAAATTTCTTAAGTTTACAACAAATTACGGTAGAAAACTCGAACCATAAGCTCCTTGATCTTTAAATATACTTTAATATCACTAAAAAATTGATTTTGTTGACAACAAATATGTATATAATTATCAATTAATTAGTGGAAAATAATTCTCTAGGATGTTTACTTTAACACTATCCTCAAAAAATCAATATTTAACTATGTAAGAGTATTAGTACATTGTAGGTAGAGTTTTTGGTTATCTCTCCTAATTTGTACCCAAATAATAATAATAATAAGAAATTATTTTATTAAAAAAACAGACAGACAAAAAGAAAGAAAATTATTTAATGATGTGTCAGAATGAATCATTAGTTTAACCATAATGTTGTATGGTATTAAATTGTTGGTTCCATTGCCTGGAATGCAGGAAAATTTTGAACTTAAAAAGAAATTAAAAAAAAAAAAAAAAACAATTACAAATTATTTTTAAAAAATAATAATTTAATATACTTTGAGTTCCCCAATCCCTAAAATTTGGCCTTTCTCTGTGACCATTCCCCTTTTAAAACCTCTTCTGAATTTTGGATATTATAAAAACTCATAATTACTACACATATAAAGAGAGAGTTAATTTAATTGATTAACTAAAATAATAATAATAATAATAATATTATTATAGGATTATAATATTAATTTAATATTGGTTTAGCTATGGTTTTGTCCCTCATGCATATTACTTTTGCATGCGCATCCAACAGTACACTTACACTTGGTTTTTTGTGTCTGTTTTTTTTTTTCCTTCAGTTGATGCCAGCTATATTTTTACACTAAATTCCCTATATATATATATATATATATATATTTTTTTTTTTTTTTTTTTTTTTTTGTAAATTATAATTTAGATCGTATAATTTGAAAAATTAGAATGTAGTCACTAAGGTTTGATAAAATCTAAAAAATATAGTTCATCGTTCATAACTGTTCTTGAATAAAATACGTATAAAAGATAGATATTTTTGTTTTTAACGATGAAAGTGTGAGATAAGTAATTGATTTGACAAAAAAAAAAACATAATTCATACATCACATCTACGTATTTAGTTCGCCTACCATTTTACGAATGACATAGACTATTTTTTAGATTTTATCAAATCATAGGAACTAAGTTTTTTTTTTCTTCAAACCATATGGACTAAATTCTATATTTTTCCAAATTACAAGAACTAAATTTTATATTTCTCTAGACCATATGGATTAAAGTCTAGATTTTTAAATCATAAATACTAAACTCTAACTTTATCCAAGTTATAGGGACTAAATATATAATTTATCCTATTTTTTTTTTAAAAATAAAATATTATGTACGATGGGTCAAAATCATAATTACACGTTAATCAAATTTCAGTGGATAATGTTTAATCAGTTCAATTGATAGGATTTAAATAAAAGTGAATAAACTTCCTTCAGTTCAGTTAATAATATTTTAATCCACATCAAAATTGAAAATAAAAAAACAACCACCAAAATCTCTATACATGTAATATTTTATATAAAAAAAATGATATAATTAAAGTACAATCCCAAAAGTTGATACAAGGAGTAAATTCAGGGAAAAAAATGTACAATATTAGTTTAAAATTTTGGTGCAATTGAATAAAATTCAAGGTTAAAAATAACAAAATCGTTAATTAAATAACAAAATTATTTTTTGTGGTTAATTAAATAACAAAATATTATCTTGAATGATAACCAGACAAATTTTAAATATTAATATTAATAAAGTGATTGTTTCGGAATAATAGAAGCTAATTAAAATTTAAAAATAAAACAAATATAAAAGTAAATTCAAAAGATTTATAATAATTAAAAGTTGAGATGTCAATAATAAAAATGTTAAATATATATATACACACGTACCAAATACTTACGAACCAAGTATTCTTATTATTTAAAATGTAGGGTCCAATTTTATTTTTTATTTTTTGAGTACAAAATGAGGAAGTGGATCACAAACGCTACGTAGAGACCATTACTGTTCTAAAAAAAAATTAAGAACCAAATACCGATTTATATGATCGAACTCGTGATGCTGGTGTTGAACTAGATTAATACCAAACAATAAAATCATTATGTCATCGACCTTTTCGACATAACCTAGTTTTTATGTACAACGTTTTCTTTAAACAAAATGAAATATAAGGACAGATGCTGGATAGATTTTAAAATTATACTAATCAGTGAACCAAAATTTGTAGCAAAGAGTAATGTTCAAATTGAATTTCATATTATAAAGTTTCAAAAAATTAAAAAATAAATAAATAAAACAAAAGAAAACTTACCAAACTGATAAATCTAGAAATTAATTATAAATACTGTAACTTAAAAATTTTATTAGATGTAGTTATTGATATTAAAGAGTTTAAAGGAAAAAAACAAGAATATATAATATTTTTATCAATAAGTATTGTCTCGTGTCTCACGTTAGAAAAGTGAAAAGTTCTCAGAATATTTATAAGATAGGTTGATATATTACTTATTTTATTACTAATTAATTTTGAGATAGATATCCACATTATTTAATATGGCATTAGAACACATTAAACTCAGATTGATATTGTTGAAATCTTAGAGACACCTACCTGGACGCGGGTGTGTAAGAATTTCGTGAGAAGAGTCTAACTAGTACAATATTCTTAAAATAAATGACCTCAATATAATATCTAGGTTAATTACAACATTAATCCTATATATATAATATTAGTTAAAGTCGAGCGCTTCCAAGATATTAATCCACATTAGAGCTAGATTTCAAATTCTGAATTTACACGTCCAACTTAATTGTAAAATATCTTGCTGTTTTCTAAATCTATACTATCAAACGAGTGAATGTGTCCCCAATATATTGGAGCTAAAATTCAATTCCAATCATTAAAAAAAAACATAATCCATATTTATTGGAATGATTAAATTGAGAGTGGTTTAATTTGCAAGTGGATATATAGGGGGTAGGTGCAAAATTGTCAAAAAAAAAAAAAAAAAAACAACTCCTTTTGTTTGGGAGCCATTCATCATATGCACTCACGTTATGTGGATAAAATATCATATCCATTCTCCCTTCTAAATTATTGGTGTTTATTCATTCATTACCACCACCAAAATAAATAAATAAAAACATTAAAAAAAAAAAAAACTTTCTTCAAAGATTATAAATAACAAATAAAATAAAACCAATTCTACTATATAAGGATTGATCTTCAAAATAGCTTCTTTTTTTTTATGCACAATTTATGTCAAAATCTTTTTTTTTTTTTTTTTTGAGATTACAACAATGAGAATAGGAATTCGAAACCGTGCAACGTTCACTAATGTCGTTGATCTACTGCTCTTTTGGCAAAAACCTAATAGTTAAAGTGCAAGGTTTAGTTTGGGTTTTGGTCTCCTCCCTCAAAATTAAAGGGTTTGATTTTAGCCTATCAAACCTAATGGTCTAATTTATAATACTTAAAAAATGTCCAATAGTTATTTAATTAGATTTTCACTTTTATATAAAAAAACATTCCTTAAAAATGTTTAATAAGTACTCTTCTCTAGTAGATGCTTGATATACATTAATCATGAATATTTTAGTTATACGTACACACATCTTGACTATTCTTACGAGATATATTATATATTTCATATCTCAATGTGAAGGAAACTTGTAGAAAATTAATTCTTCTTTAAGTAAGCACTGTAGATTGAAATCATCTTTTAATTCCTAGAATAGATGAATTCGGTTGAAATTTTAAAAAATTAAATTGCTTTATTAGTTTTAAAATCAAACTTAATGTCTAAGGCTAAGAGGCCTAATTAACATATAATTTTGTGTTAGAAAGAAATTCGCGAGTTTAAAAAGTGAAGTTTAGCTTAGTCCTTAAATTTAAAAATTAGAGATTGTATAAAACATAAAATTGGAAATTATAAAAAAATTATTAAATAAAATGCAAAGTGGAAGTAGTTTAAATTGATTCAATATTGATGGTAATAGAATATTAAAATTAAATAGGCACAAAGCTTCTCCACATTTCTCGAAAGAGTTGGTGAAGCAGTAGTTTCGTTATTTGGTGTTAATCCAGTTCAACACCAGTGTCACGGGTTGGATCTTGAAAATCGATGTTTGCCTATTACGCAACTCGAACTACCCAACACACATTTCAAAAAAAAAAAAAACCCTTATAAGTAAATAAATACTTGAGGGTAAAAGAAGTAATAATGTTCATAATAGCAACCCACATGAAAAATGCAAAGGAAGTTTCTAAGAAAGAAAAAGACAATGATATGATTACCATAGGTTTGTAATGGCCAAACATGAAGGGACCCAAAGACAAAAAATGAACAATATAATGTTATGCAAAATTAATTACAAAAAACAACAATTATAAGTTTAACATAGAGATATATAATTTGATGAAGGCATGTTTGGCCATCTACAAAGAAGTTGCAAATAATTTCTTTGGAGGGACCAGACAAGGAAAATAACTTTTAATTGTAGGGTTTTAATTTTGTGTTTACATACAATAATTCAATTGTAAAGTAAAGGCTTTGGGTTTTGTTTATGTGTATAATTATTTGGTCTGTCGAGGTTGAGGCATTGTAACCCCATCCTTTGTCTCCCCCCACAAAATTAAAGTATACTAGACCGATAAAATATCATTTTGGTCCTCAATTTTTATCTTTATTTTATTTTGGTCCCTCAAGTTTAATTTTAATTTCTAACTTTAAATTTTGTTTCATTATGATCCATAAACTTTCGAGAGTTTAAATTTAGTCTTTAAGCTTTGAAAAAAACTTCAAATTGGTTCTTATAATAAATTTAAAGTCAATATTAATCGAAATGAGTTCATTAATGTTAATAATTTTAATACTTTCAAAGATAAAATATGAAGATATTTTTAAAATTAATAAAAAAAAGATGATAATTTTATTTTTAAAAAAATAAAAAAAATTCATAGGACTAATTTTAAGTTATTTTGAAAGACCACGGATCAAAATGAAAAAACTCTCAAAATTTATGAACTAAAATTAGACGTTTGAAAGTTCAAAGACTAAAATAGAACAAAACTCAAATTTGAAGGACTAAAATTAATGTTTTAAAAAGTTCAAAGACCAAAAATCAAAAAAAAAAAAAAAAAATTAGGGAGCAAAATGGTAAATTACCTTTTCAATTATTATTCAACATAATACACTATATATCCACATTGTTTCCATCTTTTTCTCTCAATTTCCAAACTTTTGGTAAAGATGATGTTGATTAATTAAATGTCCATCAAATCATTGTACGATTGGTTAGTTTTCTCTTCATGTTTGGAGGGATCTCATTCCTGATCGTTGATATCTGTATCGATTTATTCTCAGAAGATGTCTTATAGTCATCTAAGTGTGAGTTGATGAAGTGAAAGTGTTATGTATGTAAACAAAAAGCAAAAAGTGAAAGGGTAAATGTGAATAATAATAATGATTTAAATGGAAGAAAAAAAAAGGGAGATGGAAATTAATGAGAAATTTTCCATTAGAGTGTGTATTTGAGGAAGAATGAAATGGAAGTATGTGGAAACACTTCATGAATGAAATAAATGGCAATGGCAGTGAGCAGTGGATTTTATGTGCAGCCTTTTACATTTTGTTTTTCTTGTCAGTTCAAGCCCCTACACCCACATCCTTGTGCTTATCCTCTTTTTATTCTACTTTTTCATTACAAATAATATTTATTTATTTATTGGATAATTAAATTATACATTTATCCGTTAGTTCCTATGGTTTGAAAAAAATATAGAATTTAGTTCATATGTTTGGATAAACTATAGAATTTAGTTTATTTGATTTGAAGAAGAATTTGGTTACTATGGTTTGATAAAACTTAAAAAATAGTATTAGATTATCCGTAATTCGTAGGCGATTAAGTAAAGAAAATGTGATGTATGTATTAAGCTTGTTTTTTCAATTAATTACTTATCTGACACTCTTATCATTAAACAAAAAAATAGCTAACTTCTACGTATTTTATTTACCAACAATTACGAATGTCCAATTATTTTTTAGATTTTGTAAAACTTTATAATTAAATTCTAATTTTTCAAACTATAGAGACTTAATTAAAGATTTTTTTCAAACCATATAGACTAAAGTCTAGATTTTGAAACTATATTAGTTAAATTCTAGCTTTCTTTACTAAATTTATAATTTATCCTTATATATATATACATATATATATATATATATATATATATTATTTTTATTTATTTTTATTTGTTTATATTTTCTTTTTCTTTTTCTTTATCTCATCCTCATTTAGATTCAATGTATTTTTCTTTTAATGAAATTAAATTACATTATTTTAATTTTCTTGATAGGGAAAGAAATAAATTCTTCCAAAAAAAGGACAGAGATAAAAAAAAAACAGGAGTTCAAATCTTTCATTACAATTATTGTATAACACAAACTCAAGTATTAACCTAATCGAAAGATCAGACGACACGATAATTTCATTGTTTGGTAACAATCCAGTTTAACACCATGTCACGGCTTTGAGCATTAAAATTTGTAATTGACTCTCATTTATGAGAACAAGAAATTAAAACTATGGTTTTTTTTTTTTTTTTTAACTTTCATCATATTCAAAATACAAATAATTTTTTCTTTTTTTTATCATCTACATAATAATTCTCATTCTCTTTATTAACATTTTATAAATTAAAAAAATTATATACGACAAGCTATTTTTACAAAATAAAGACAGTTGTACTCAAGTTCTAAAATATTTTCATCTAAAATCATTAATACGTTTAATACATAATAAAAAAAAATATTTCTTAATACAATAAATATATTTTTTAATTTTTTTTAAGTTATCATATTTTTAATTATTTTATAAATTTGATTAGTTTGAATAAGATCTCCAATAAATTTATATTCTCACTAAAATATATGTTTTTCCATAATTCAAAAATTCAACACAATATTTGATTTTACACCTATACCACAATTTTCTTTTAATAATTAATACTTTATCCGAAAAAAAAATTAAGAAAACACATTTTAAGTGATTTTAACCTCTTCAAAATCACAAAAAAAACATTTATCTTTTTTTTTTTTTTGTATTTTTAAAAGAAAAATTCTTTTTTATATTTTTTGACAACCTTTTTCTTGACTATGGAGGCAGAATCCCTTTCATCATTCAATTAAAATCTACCAAGAAAAAAAAAAAAAAAAAAAAAAAAAAAGCACTTTTGAGTGTTGAACTTAAAAAAAAAAAGCACTTTTTGAAGGTAGGTAATTGCCATTGAAGGAAGGTTTTTGGTCACATCACATCAAATTCCAAATTGCATAAAAAGCCTATTTTTATGGAAATTTTTTACAATTTTCAAATATAAAGAAAAATATGGTATTAACAAACAAACCCTTCATCAAAATTAAAGTTTGGTGCTTTTGAATAAGAGGGACATCAATTTTTAATTCAAAAGGAGAGGTGGAATTTGAGGCAACATTCCTAACATTTATAATATATATAAATTGAGTTTTATAATTCCTTATTTTACCTATATTAAATGTTAAATAATATTGAAGAATTTTAGATCATTTGCTGATATCTTAGATAATCAAAAAAAATTTAATCAAGGTAAGAGATAATCAATTTATGAGAGATAAATACATATTTCTAGAATCGAATTCGTGAAGTGAGTATTGAATTGATTTACCATGAAACAATAAAATGATCGTGTCTTTTTGGTAATAGAGAACAATATAATTAGGGGGTGTTTGTTTTGTGTAAAATAAATTGAAATTAGGGTAAAAGCTAGTTTTTAGGGGTTTTTTTTCATAACCTGTGGGACTAAAGCGCCACGTTACGCAGTCAGAAAGCTCATGTGGTTGACTTGCAATTTTTTTAAAAAAAAAATCTCTTATTTATTTAAATAGATTTTTTTAATTTAAAAATATTCATAAATATTACACCATATAAAAAACAACAAATATTTTTCATTACTCCTCCGTAAACATTCTTCAAATTAATAAAAATTAATAACACATCTTTCTAAACACTCTACTAAAACCTTCAAACAAACGAGTTATTACTAAACACTCAAAATAACTTCTCCATAAAATCTCAAACAAATAAAAAAAAACATGTCTTTTCTTTCTACCTTCTTTTTGACTATTTACTTTTTCAATTGGACTAATAAAAAAAAAAGCTTTTATTTTCAATATAACGTCATAATTTATAGAAAGGTAACGTATACGAATTGGCATGCTTTTGGGATTCTCTTTTTAAAAACCAATACTAACTTTTATTTTATAATATAGTTTTTTTAGTATTTATATTTTAAAGTTCTATTTATTGACCAATCCTTTCCTTCATAATCAATCATGTGTCACGCCTTTTATAATTTTTAACCTATGTTGCCTACTTGGACTGTAATATAAATATATATATATAAGCTCTTCATCAAATATTTTAACTAGAGAAAGAGGCATAATGAAATTAAACCATAGTTATGATTTCACCTCTTTTTTAAAGTATGCAAACATTGTCAAAGAAGCTATTTTTATTTTAATATATATGTAACCGTTTTATTGACTACTTTTAGTAAATATTTTGACTCAATCGGTCTTTAGGAATGTTTTAGTGACAGTGGGATGAGATAAAAAAAAGGAAAAGAAATAGATCTCTTCTCATCGTTTAGTGTTGTGAGTTATCATTCTATTAATAATTAATTTACTTTCACTTTTCTTTCTTTATTCATTTCATTGTTAATTTTATTTCCTTTCTTTTTTTCATATGGTTGACAAATATGATCAATGTTTTATTTTAAAAAGGGCTTTCATTTAAATATATATTACGTGAACTTTATATATCGTTAT
>JBBMEG010000024.1:15582413-15593571 GCA_037832605.1 Cyclanthera cordifolia
ACTAAACTAAAACAAAACCTAAAGCCTAATTCTATAAACTATAAATGAAAATCTAATCCTAAAAACCAATTCCTAAATAAAAACCAAATTTAATAAACTATAAAACAAAACATAATTCTAAAAACAAAAGTAAAAGAGAAACCTAAAGCCTAATTCAAAAAACTATAAACAAAAGTCTAATTTCTAAGTAATGAAACTAATTTCATCCATAATCTAACAAAACTAAACACATAATATATATAACTAAACTAATTTCAAGCGAATTTAACCAAAGTTCAAACGAATTTCAAACGAATTTAACGAAAGTTCAAAGGAAATAAACACATAACCTTACCTATTGGAAGAGGGATGAACGTGCCGGTTCAAAAATGGGAGAGCGGCGGCAGTTTTCGATGAAAAAGGAAGCTAAGATGGTGGGTTTTTTTAGAGGATTTGGGAGAAAATGGAAGAAGAAACGGAGAAATTGAGAAGAAATTGCGAGTTTTTCATTCTGTAATTGGGGAAAATGCGACAGAATAATTGGTTTTGGGGAGAAAATATCAGGCAAAGGCCACATACCCGCTTCTCTATCGCCTTTGCTCATTAAAAAAATAAATAAATTGTTGGGCTTCGGCGACAGGCAAGCGATTTTGTTGCCGAAGCCCAATCATTTGTATACACTCGAATTGTTTTTGGGGGAAATTAAGGGCAAAGACGACAGAGTCGCTTCCTCTTTCGCGTTTGGGCGATTTCAAAAAAAGTTCTTCGCCCAAAGACGACAGTGAGAGCGGCTCTGTCGCCTCTACCGTACGCGAACGTGACAGAATTGTGCTTCTGTCGCTGTTTTATAGCAAAAAAGCGCAGATCACCTTCTCTGTCACATTAGCATGAGGCAAATGTGACGTTTTTGTGTTATGTCGCATTTTCCAGTCAAAGGCGACAGATTTTCCCTCTGTCGTCGATACTCTCGTCGCCGAAGAGCTATTTTCTTGTAGTGTATAAATTTAGTCGCTATGGTTTGATGAAAGCTCGAATTGAGTCCATATGATTTTAAAATCTAGACTTTAGTTCCTATGTTTGGAAAATCTACAATTTAGTCTCTATGATTTGAAAAATTAAAATTTAGTCTCGAAGATTTGATCAAATCTAAAAAATAGTCTGTTGTTCGTAATTGTTGGTGAATAAAATACGCAGAAGTTAGTTAGTTTTGTGTTTAATGACGAGAGTGCGAGATAAATAATTAATTGGAAAAAATTTAATTCATACATCGCATTTACCTACTTAATTCGCTTATGATTCACGAATAGCATGGATTATTTTTTAGATTTTATCAAACCACATGACTAAATTATATTTTTTCAAACCATAGAGACTAAATTCTATATTTTTCCAAATCATATGGACTAAATTGTATATTTCTCCAACCATATGGACTAAAGTCTAGATTTTCAAACCATAGAGACTAAACTTTAACTTTCACGAAATCATATGGGCTAAATTTATAATTTACCCTAAAAAATATATTTCTAAAAATAAATTTTAAAAATAAAGTAAATAAAATTCACCAATATTATGGCTCATAACAAAATCTAATTTTTAAAATGCTTGATACGTTTTGAACTGTTTGGTTCTAAACATCTATTTAACTTTTTTCTTTTTTCTTTTTTGAAAAAGAAAAACTAATTGAGTATATATAAATTAAATTTTATGTTGAAAAAGACCTTAAACTTCAAAAAAAATTTAGAGAAAAATATCTTTTTGGTTTCTAATTTTGACGTTTATTTTATTTTGATGCAAAATTTTTTAAAAGTTTAATTTTAGTCTCTGAAATTTGAAATTTATTCTATTATAGTCGATGAACTTTTAAAATGTAAGTTTTGAAATTTGTTCTGTTTCGATCACTAAACTTAAAAAAAAAAACTTAAAATTAATCCTTATAATTTATTTTGTTTTGAAATAATTACCGCCTTTTATAAAATTTTAAAATACGTTCACATTTTGACATTTTATTAACTTAAACGAACCAATTTCAATTAATATTAATTTCAAATTTTCTGTAGATAATTATTATTATTTTACAAATTACAAGAACTATAATTGAACTTTTAAAAGTTTAGAAACTTAAAATAAAACAAATCTCAAAATTTAAAAATTAAAATTAGACTTTTGAAAATTCGATGACCAAAATAGAAGAAATGTCAAAGTTCAAAGACCAAAATGATATTTTACCTAACTTCTTTAGAGAGAAAATGAAAGAAAAGAAGATCGAACGAGTTTGGAGTCATAGTTGTAGAAAAACTTAGTTTAATTCAGTTATCAATAACACAAACATAATCTAATTGAAAAAAGAAAGAAAAAAAAAAATTACAATTTCTAGGAAGAGTAGGTGTGCCTAATTCATCCATTTCATTTGATTTGCTGACTCATCCCACACCACCAACACTTGTCGCTGCGCCATTGGCTCCGACCCACTTCCATATGTCTCCCCCAAAGAGATTTGCTGACATGTCCACTATGACAGATGTCACTCTCCCATTGGCTTGAAAGAGATGAATTCTACCACTTGTTTTCCCGTTAGAGTACAGATAAGACCCCACCAATGGCATCTCCCACCCTAGATAGGGCATGTTTGGGATGTAAGATCAGGGTGGGTCGGAAAGAGTTACAGTAAATTAGGGTGGGTTGGCACGTGATCTAGTGCGTGTGTGTATATATATATATATTATTATTTTTCACTTTAAAATGTTATTTTATAAAATAAAAAAAAATAAAAATATTCAATTATAAATATTATATTAATTATCTTTAATTTTTTTTATATAAAAAAACAATTTTCATCGTATCGAATCAACTTTTATTCCTTCTCATTTCAAAAAAGTAACATCACATCAACATTTATCCCTTCTCAACTCTACACTCTAAATACATACTTACTAACACTTCTTTTTCCTTCCTTTTCTGACTTAACCAAACGCGCCTTAACAACTTTTAATAAGTCTCAACAATAAATAGATAAATAAATTGTTAGGCAAAAAATAATAATACAAGAAAACGGGGAAAATTATATTTAGGCGAAAAAACGAAGAAAGTTATAATCTATGATTGGAATGCACGAAATGATTATGAAGAAACCAAATAATAAAATATAAGAACGAAAATGAGTTTTTTAAGGAAAAATGCAATTATGGGAGAAATAGATAGTGATTATGTAGAAGATGAATAGTGATTACGAAAGAATGATTATCGATGACCAACAAAAATAGGTAAAAAGAATTACTTCGGGTAAATTATATATTTGGTCCTTATGGTTTGGAGAAAGTTATAGTTTAGTTTGTTAAGTTAAAAATCTAAATTTTAGTCCATATGGTTCGAAAAAATTTAAAATTTTTGGAGAAATATAGAATTTAGTTCCTACGTTTTATTAAAATAGAATTTAGTCCATATGATTTGTTAAAATCTAAAAAATAGTTCATATATATGACCATTTTAGTGAGAAAGAGACAATTGGTGTTTGATTTGATCCATTTATATGACCATTTTAAACACATTGATGTGTTGAGATGTCAATTTCTTGCAAATATTGTTTTTGGTCTCCTCTGATTTCAGATCATTGGTAAGCGTTTAAACTAAAAAATACATGAAATTTCTCGGGTCCACATATCGAAGCCCTAGGAATAGAACACCGGCGCTCCGATTTTCCAATTTCAAAAAAAAAAAAAAAAAAAGTAGAGCAGCCAGTTTTAGAAAGGAAACTTCATCAACCTCATTTACTTACAATTTCAAAAAGAAAATTAGTAGTGCTTCTTGGAGAAGGAAAATATAACAAACTTCATTTACTGAGGTCAATTTGCAGTAATTTACAAAAATTTAAAAAAAAAAAAAAAAAAAAACCTCCAAAATAGAAATTTAGACCTTCAAAATTCAGATTCCTTCTTTCTTCTTTATCCCATTCTCTATAGTCTTTTCTAGAGATACTCAAGCTGCTCTACTTCCCAGTTCAACTTCGAAGCAACTCTTTCATGACAAGGCACATACTCCTACAATAATAAAAAATTTAGTTCAATCCTAAGAAACATAGATCATAGAAGAATACCAACTACTTCAGGGTGTGTTTGGGGTAGTGGAATGAGAACGATTATGAGAAGAATGAGAAAGAGAATAATTATAGGAAGAATGATTACTTGTGTTTTGGATAAAATGAATGATAACGAAGAAAATAAAATAAGAGTCTGATAATTATGTGAGTGAAAAATAGTTACGGAGAAGAATAAAAAGTAAGTTAGGAGGATAATAAAAATGTGATTTTGGAAAAACGTGATTGTCAGATGAATGATTCCCGGAGGACCAAACATCGAGAATCACCTCCTTCTCATTCTCCTCCTTTTATTAATAGTGTCTCAAGCACATAATCAATATCAATGATGTTGGTAGTTGGAATGTAAAATAATACCTCCATTTTCATCATTAACTCCTTAGCAGTCGGAGCGGATAAGATTATTTCACGAGCACTCGGACTGATGAATCCCTCCTCCACGGCTTTGTCGATAAACGAGAGCAAGGAATTGTAGTATCCATCAACATTCAGCAAACCCACCTACAAAAGTTTGATATTTGGTTGCCACTGATTAACAGATATTAACGAAGATTTGGATAAAGAAATGCAGGGGTGGCAGTTTTACAGGTTTATCATGAATTCCAAGCTGAGCCCAAGTTATAACTTCAAGCAACTCCTCTAGAGTTCCATAACCACCTACAGGGAAACATTCAAATACTTCAGTTTCTATAATCAAGAACTAATATATGTATATGTTTTCTTTGTTTCTTTATTTTTCTAAAACATTAATTTCTCAGCCATTTCAGCACACAAATATACAAGAATATGCAATCTAATGGATCCAATCATCAAAATTCACCTTTTTAGTTGTCCACAGAATTTACTCAATAGTAATGTCATGAGATAATTAGATGCATAGTTGACATATCAAAAGATATTGTTATGAAATTGGAACAACAAAGAAAAACAGGAGAAAGCGAAATAGAAACACACACGAATTTATGTGGTTCACTAATAGTGTGTTAGCTACGTCCACGAGGAGAGGAGAGATCCTCGTTCGCTGACCATGCAGCAAGACACTCGACTAAATAATCGTGAGGCATCAATATTCAAGACATATCTCAACAGATACAGTCTGGATACCGCTCCCCTACATAATAACTTAGCAGAGTAAAAATATTTTGCAGCCCAAAGTATTGGCAATTTGTACAACACCATACCATCCCTTTCTTTGGTTTTTTGAAGGAAACACACAAGTTCTTTAAGCAGTTGAGGAACAACTTATTGAAGAATGATTGCACTTCTAGAGGGAAGGAAACAATTTGGAAAAAGGAGGGGACTTTCTATTCCTATGTTAAAAGTTCGGGAAGCATAAATTCGAATTCATAACTTTTAAGGACATGTTTGGCTGCAAAGAGAAAGAAAATGAAGCGAAGGGATAAATAAAGAAAAATAAGAGTAAATTAGTAATAGATAAGATAGACAACTCTGGGTTGGACCTTCCCTTTCCACAACTTTAAACATAAGTCTAAGTTAGTGTTCAATCAAAAAAGTATTGAACATTTTTTGGAACTATATTTTTCAGTGTAAGATATTGAAGGGTCAAATTAGTCAAGCATTAGGGCAGAAAAAGCTACATAATAATCATTGTGCCTTGGGGTTTGTAAGGAGTTTTGTTGATGAGTAATTATGAAAAGCAAGAAAAAGACCTTAAAGCCAAACAAAAGCCACTGAAGTAAAAGATAAACGATCAGTTTTGACTTAAAAGAAAAGGCAAGTAAAAGAAAAGAAAGTACGGATTCTTTGATTCAATGCTAGAAATAGACATAAGTAGAGCTTTCACAGGACAAGCAAAATAAGTCTTCTTTTTATATATTTTTTTTTTCCTTCTTTCTATTCATTTCTTTAGTAGGTGTTTGGTTTCTATTCATTTCTTTAGTAGGTGTTTGGTAGAAGTGGAAGGGCGAAATTTGGGGTAAAGGTTTTTTTCTTCTTGTTAGGAAGAGTAAATGGTACCCCTACTGACAACCACACCCGACCTCTTATACCAAACAAGTTTTTTTATTACTTTTACTCTCGATCTCAGGAAACCCTTCTTACTAAGAGTATGTTTAGGTTACCTAGAACAAAAAAAGAGAATGAGAATGGAAATGAAAATTTATTTATTTACTCTCAAATCATTTTTTCTCAAAATAATCTTTTTATTCTTTTCATAAAAACTTTTTGTTCTCTTAATTACTATTTTTCACTCAGGTCATATCTAATATTTAATTAGCTTCATTATCATTACTTTCACACCAAATACAAATAATTATTCTCCCCATAATCTTCTATTCTACCCCTAATTTTCATTCTTCCCTAAATCATTTTCATTTCCCTCCCCCGTAGTACCATTTACAACCTGTTGTACCAAACACAATTTACCGTCACTTACATTCAAAACCTCTCGAGCCAAACAAGATTGTATCTCTTTCAAGTCTCTCATACCAAACAAGTTCTTATCTCTTTCAAACCCCCTCAAAACCTCCCAACCATTCTCTTCTGTTCATGCCAAACAGTCCCTTGCATTCTTTTCACAAGGATATTCAACCAATATCAGATATGGGACTTTTAAAGAGCAAAGCCAAATCCAAACATGAATTCAGAGTTCCATTCAATTTTCAGTTTATGGTTTTATCCATTTTAACATAAATTCACACAGGGACTAAATTAGAGAAAGGGGTTTGGGCTACCATTAATAAAGGGAGAGAATTGGTAGGGGATGATTCTTGTTGTTTGGGTTACTGAGAATCATTCATTATATAATCACGTTTCTCTAGAACCACTTTTTTATTCTCCTTTTAACTATTTATTATTCTTCAATAACAACTTTTTATTTTTTTCATAATTATTTTTTCCTCGCCAAAGAGATGATTGCACATGATCGATATCAAAAAAGAAAAAAAAATTTCAATATTGCAGGGCAAGAGAGTAGTGTTTTTTATTGTACTAACCAGGCAAGGCAATAAAAGCATCTGAATGCTTAGCCATCTCAGCCTTCCTTTGGTGCATATCTGCCACTGCTTTCACTTCCCCTACTGTTACACCAGTTAGCTGCAAAAGGATAAAAACATGCCACAAAAAAAGTTTGATTATTTTTGTTAGTTGATGAAGATTATGGGTTGATTGGTGATTTATTAGAGTAGGAAGTACTGAACGAATTCCTGCCAAGTTGTTTTTATTTTGTAGGATATTAATAAAATTTTCTATGTTAGACAAGTGAAGGAGAGAGTTAGTTGTTGTAATTAAGTTTACTTTAACCTATAAGTCTAAGCTTTTTCGTTGATTGATGATTCAACATTATTTAGATTAAAATACCATTTTTGTCCCTAAATTTAACTTTTGTTTCATTTTGGTGCATAGACTTTCAAAAGTCCAATTTTAGTCCTTAGATTTTCAAGTTTGTTTTTGATCCATTAACTTTCAAAAATTCAATTTTAGTCCTCAGACTTTGATAAAAGTTTAAAATTGATCTTTATGATAAATATAAATTTAATATTAAATGAAAATTGGTTCAATAATATTAATAATTTTAATACAAGTAAATAAAATATAAATAAAATATGCGAATATATTTATGAAGTTTATAGGGAAATATGATATATATTTTTAAGAAAAACTAACAAAGAAAAAATAATTGAATAAGACCTTATTTTTACTTTTTTTTTTTTTTTTTGAAGTCTATGGACTTGCATTGAACTTTTGCAAGTTGAAGGATCAAAATAAAATAAATATGAAAGTTCAAGGATCAAAATAAAAGACTAAAATTGAACTTTTAAAAATTTAGGGCCTAAAATGAAAGAAAGATAAATGTTTAGGGACGAAAATGATATTTTAACTCATAATTTAACAATTTTTAGTGGAGAGAGAGATAGGAAGAGAAAGAGATGATTGCAGTGAAGTAATAATGAGTGAAGCAGGAATAATTTCATGGTGTGATATTCCCTAGCCACAAAATTTCAAGCTCACCAAGAGAAAGAAAAATGTTCAGTAGTAGAAAAAGGCCAAGGAATAAAAAACAATGAAACAAATTCTGGATAGCTCACTGATCAGAGGGAGTTTATATGGAACCATTCAAAATAGTAAAAAAAGAAGATTCCCAAATATTTATGGCTCTAACTGTAGCCAACCATTTGATTGGTGGATAAGGCCAAGTGTCCCAAAAAAAGACATTCAAACCAAAATGTTCGCAATTAGGAGAGGTACATGAATCAATCGAGCTCACATCCAAATGAGAGGGATATTGAGAATATAGTCTTATGATTAAAAAGGTTAAAAGAATTAATTAGTACTACTAATACCAAGATGCACCCTCATTTTTTGTGGTTCAATCATAGTAACTTCACGATTAAACATACTTAGTTTGTAGTAGTCCTTGGTTAAGTGACTTTCTAGGCACTTTTCTAGGATGCACGTGAGTGAGAACAAAACATGCTGAAAGGAATCGTGTTGGTTGGTAGAGATAGTCTTCACTATTATAAGTACTTAAAGGCTGGTAGGTGACGTGGCCAGGTCCCAAGGAATGCTGGGGCCCATAAAGGTCAAATCTAGATTTCAAAGCCGGTTTAAATATTGGTTCGAGTTTGAGTTAGGTTCGAATCTCCCTCCCCAATTATTGATGAATTCAAAAAAAAAGACAACCCCATTTGAGAACCACTTGGAAAATAGCAAGAATACAAAACAACAACATCAATGGAGGATTAAAATCAGAAAAAAGTGGAAGAAGAAGAAGAAAACTGATGAAAATTTTCTAAAACAGCAGCTTAGAGAAAAGAAAAGTAAAGAAATAAATTAGGCATTAATTGAATCTTATATTTGGTATAATTTGAAAAGGTTAAGCCTGTTTTCTAGCAGTAGCAGACATACCTCTCGAGGCATGAGTGTCTTGGGAATCACTCTGTAGGATAAAAACAACAAGAAGACAAAAAAAAAAAAAAAAAAAAAACTAGTTAATTAATAATCATTTATAAAGAAAAATCATGGCCTAAAAACATAAACCCATTCAATAATTTTTCCCCTTCCATAACCACACTCATTCTTGTCACTTGTGTGTGTTTGGGCGAATGGGAAGAAAATAATTCTCATTGTTCGAGCTACCGAAAATCATTCTCTCTTAATCACGTTTTTTCAAAATCACATTTTCATTCACCTTTTAATTACTTTCTATTATCCGATAACAACTTTTTATACTCTTCATAAACTACATTTTACTCGCATCATACCCATTATTTTATTTTCCTCATTATCATTCTCTTCACCCAAACACAATTAATCATTCTTTCTATAATTATTCTTTTCACATCAAACACAAATAATCATTCTCCTTATAGTCGACTTTTCTCATTCCTAGCGTGATCATTTTCATTCTCTTTTTCCAAACATACCCTTAATTTCTCAGTGATTTGCTGTTTTCAATACTTCAAAAAAAAAAAAACAACTTAAGGTTACCCAATGACATGTCCTCCACCATCATGAACAGCTTGTGAAACCAAGCCCATAAGCCCTATGCTTCCTCCTCCATACACAAGATTTATACTCCTAGAAACCTTCAACAATTAAAAAAAAAAAAAAAGGGCAAATGGGTTAGTTTGTAGCCAGGAATGTACTCAAATTCAAGGCATTTGAATAGCAAAGAGAAAAGAAAAAAACTAGACAAAACTAAACAATACAGAGAAATCAGAGGAGGAGAACAAAATAGCAAGAACAAAACAACCATTTCAGCACAATGAACAAAACCAAAACCAAAACCGAAAAAAAAGATTAAACACAAACTCTCAAAAATCAAAACCCAACTTCAAAAAAGCATAAACAAAAGGTTAAAAATGAATACCAATTCCTTGCCGAGTTCAATAGCAGAATCTTGATAGCTACTCTTCTTTCCTTGACTACTCCCACAAAACACACAAATCCTTCTAAACTTCGATTTCCTGATCATCATTCCATTAATCTCAACCTCTCCCATGGATATTTCAATCTGGAAATCTCAAGAAATTTACAAAAACTTCGTTTCCCTAACGATCGAAATTCAAAACGAATTTCGTAATGTTCTTGAATTGTTTCTCTCTGTCAGCTTAGCTATTCCCTAAATTTGTGTGCGATTCACAAAACAGAACAATACAGAAAAATATTGAACGCACCACTACTAACTACTACTACTTGGTACGCACACTTTCTTTCTCTTCCCTCTTTCTCAGTGCGTCCTCAAAATTTTTTTTTATATATTTTTTGTATATATAAACCACCTCGCACGTGACTGCTCGTACGCCCACCTTCACACGCGTGGACCACCATTTTTTTTTTTTTTTTTATTTGCACCACCACCACTCCTACAAAGATTGTGTTTTTTTTTTTTTTTTTAGTTTTTACATATTTTTTGAAAAAAACCCATTTTTTGTTTTTCCAAATCTTTGATACCCATTTGCTATTTTGTGAAAGAAATTAATTTGAAGTGTTTGTAGTGAGTGTTGAATATATATATATATATATATATATATATATATATTTGTATTCAAAATTTTAATTTTAATTTTTAAGAATCCATTTAATAATCATTTCGTTTTTTTTTTGTTTTTGGGTTTTTGAAATTTAAGCGTATGCCTACATTCTACTTGCGTTTTTAAAACAAAACCAAAATTTAAAAGCTACAAAAAAATATCTTCCAAATACTTGTTTTGGTTTATGCAGTTTGATTAGAATTCATATACTTACTTACAAAAAGAATACGAGACATATGTAGAGAATTGAGGTAAATATAAACTTAAATTTTAAAAACAAAAAACAAAATGGTTATCAAATCGAGCCTAAATTTTTAAGATTTATTCTATTTTAGTTTATGATCTTTCAAAAGTTCAATTTTAGTTTTGGCAAGAAAAAAAATATCAAATAGGTCTTTAGGAAACATTTGAAGCCAATATTACTTAAAATTGACTCAATAATGTCCATACAAGAACATATTTTAACTTTTTTTCAATGTCGAAGGAGCGAAATAGAAAAAATCTCAACAACTTTCGACACTTAAGAAATCAAAATGAAACAAATGTTAATATTTAAAACCCCATAGGTTTGTAAATCACCAATTGATCTACT
>JBBMEG010000024.1:15600772-15614694 GCA_037832605.1 Cyclanthera cordifolia
AAGAGAAATTATAATAAATGTACTATATATTCTCATAAAATAATTAAAAATGTAGTCGAATTTTAAAATATTTGTTATATAATCATTAATATTATATTATAAGAAAGTACATGATAATACTCATTAATATAATAATTAAATTATTTTCTAATATTTTTTTTAAAATCACTACGTTAATAATTAGTTCCTAGATTTGAATACTTCACTAACTTTTCATAAATTAATTATTTACGTTTTTTAATGTACAATGAATTAACTTATTAATTCTAAACCCCAAAATTAATCAGGCATCCTTAACCTCTCTGTATTATGTATTTTATACTTTCCAATTATTAACCATTTAAAAATAAATTTCAAATAGATGAAGAATACCATCATTATTTAATATAAGAATAACGATCGTTGAATTATGTAAACTATTGATCAATCTAAAAGTTTAAGTCGATGAATTGAGACAAATTTAATTATATATACTAACACGAACTTATTTTTAAATGAGAGGAAACGATTTGACAAGAATTTGGCTCTGATACCATGTTGAATCATGTTATATCACAAATTAACCAAAACATGTATCTATTCAAGATTGGTGAATCCAAAAGAGACACCATTTTGAGAAGACTGTTTAAGATTCCCTATTACCTCACATTGAAAAGAAAATATTATAACATTTATAAGCAATATGTAAGGCTACTCTTCATTGTCACATAGTATCAGAATATAAGGTTCCGAGTTTGAATCAAGTCATTTTTTAACCTAATTCAACAACTTTATTTATACAAATGAATAATCTAGGTAAAATAATCAAACTACATCTGATTCAGATAAAACTTCCCTGAATATGAATAGGTTGAAAAGTTAAAACATTTTGTATATCTGGTTTATAAACCCACATAATATTATTTTATAGTTTAAATATTAAAAATTATTTGTGTGAAAACATAAATTAGTAATTACATAAACAACTTTTTAAATTTTATAAAAATCATGTGACTAAACTTCAATTTTCTTTAAATACTAAATTTATAATTTATCCATTTTATAAATTTATTTGTGGTTAAAATAAAAAATTTCTATTCTAAAATATTTAACTCATACATACATCAGAGGTATAATCCCTATCCAAAGGTAATATCTCAACAAGCCATTTTATTCACAATTTAAAACACAACATGAGATCTTAATTAATTACACAAAAACAGAGCAAAATAAAAATTAAAAAAAAAAAATTAAAAAAAAAAAACATAAAACAGAGTAAATATGGACATGATTTTTATTTATTTATTAATTTGACAGAGTAAATATAAAAGAATTAATCAGGAGGTTGCGAAGGATCCAAGAGCTTTGGCTGCTCCTGCTCTTAATATAAATTGATGATAGATTGCAGCAATTGCAGCTCCAATCAAAGGTCCAACCCAGAAAATCCACTGTTTAAACAAATACAAATACAACTATTTTAGATAAATATTTCATCATAATTCTTATTTTGTTTTAAAGTTTAGTCTCTATCGTTTAAAGTTTTAGATTTTTGTCTCTATGGTTTTCGGGAAATCTACATTTTTGTTGAAAAATTATTATTTAGTCTTAAAGGTTTGATAAAATCTATAAAAATAGTATATATAGTAATTTTATATAATAAAATATGTAAAAACTAATTATTTACCTGTTTAAATAATGAGGGTGTGAGTAAGTAATTGATTAGACAAAAAAATGTATTATTTCATATATCAAAAAATATATATATACTTACTTAAATCGCCTCTGATGGATGAGACTTTATTTTATATATGTTTTTATAAATCAAATCAAGATTTAAAACATTAAAAAAAAAAAAAAAAAAAAAACTCATAAAATTTTACGTTTGATAATTATTTTGTTTTTTGCTTTTAATTTTTAAAATTAAATGTATTTACCTAAAATCTCTCTATATATTTCATCTTTTCTCAAGTATGTATATGCTAATTAAATTCCATAAATCAAAATAAGAATTTAGAAACGGTTTATTTTAGTTCTCAAATTTTGGTTTGATTTTAAAACCACAGGTTAGATGTAAATATCTAAAATATGAAAATTATATGTTTGAGTAGCATGCGTAAGCTTAAATTTCAAAAACAAAAAATGAAATAGTTATCCGACGGAACCTGAATAATTATCAACTTTAGATAACACTTAAAATTTAGAAAGAAAATGAAAGAATTGGAATTTAGGTTAATACTTGATCATCCCATGGCTTGGATTTATTAAACACAACAGCAGCTCCAAAGCTTCGAGCAGGGTTGATGCCAGTACCAGTGATCGGAATCGTAGCTAAGTGAACCATGAACACCGCGAACCCAATCGGAAGTGGCGCCAAAACCTTTCAATTTCAAATTCAAAACTATATCACAAAACGATTCTAACATTTTGATTGTAATACTCACTTATTTTTTTTTCGAGGATATGAAACTCACAGGAACGTGAGAATCTCTAGCATTTCTTTTGGGATCGGTGGCGGAAAAGACGGTGTAAACGAGAACGAAGGTTCCGATGATCTCCGCAGCCAATCCCGTGCCGGTGCTGTAACCGTCGGCAAGGGAGTTGGCTCCCCCGCCGTGCTCTTCGTAATGAGCGTTTTGGATTGCCTTCACCAATGCACAGCCACAAATGGCGCCCAAACTCTGAGCCACAATGTACAAGACGGCTCTAACTAATGAGACCTTTCTTGCTAGAAATAGCCCAAATGTCACCGCTGGATTGATATGCCCACCTGCTTATCGGTAATTGGATAAGCTTTCACTTGTTTGTATTCAAAATAAATACAAGTTATATTTTAATAAAGTTGATTTAGATTGTTGGAGTTTGTTTGTGTGTGTGTGGTTGGTGGTAGGGTGAAAGGAAAAATACAGTCCAATCGAAACAAAACGATCCAATGGATCGATTTGATTTCAGTTTAGCTAATAAAATACTGAATCAAATCGAATAAATAAATAGTAAAATTAAAAATCAAATAAACAAAAATATTTAAAAAATAAACACATTTTTTTATTAAAATCAAACGTGAAAACTATAAATTAAAATCAATAGTTTTGATTCAATATTTGAAAAATGGAAGATATTGATTTGATTATTGGTTTGGCTCAAAATCGGAAAAAAAAAAATTGAACATAAATCACTCTTAATTTGTTGAACAACTTTAGAAAGTGTTCAGTTGAAAAACTTTTTTTATAATAATAATTTGTTTGGAATTGAATGTTTATAAAATAGTTTTTGAAGAGTTTTAATATTTATGAATGATGTGAAATTTATGTAGAATTAATTTAACTCCCCATTTTATTGAAGTGATTAAATAAATAGTTATTTTGAGTGGTTAAAAAAATTGTAATAATTTCTTTATTAATAATTACTAAATAAACAGTAGCGGTTAAAATAAAATCCGTTCGTTAAACTATATAACTAACCGGAGATGCCGGCGGTGCAGTAGACAAGAACAAAAATCATGCCGCCGAAGGCCCAAGCAATACCGAGAATTCCAACGCCGCCGCAAATGTCGCCGGAGCCGCCGTGGACATCGCTCTGAACCTTATACCCGATGACAGTGAGAACAGTGACGTACAAGAACAAAAGGGTAGCCACGAACTCGGCTATAATGGCTCTGTAAAACGACCACTGACCGAACTCCTGCCCGTCGATCAGTGGGGCAGGGGCAGGGTCCTCGTAGTCCTTTGCTCTGAATCCGCCTTCTAGATCCTTAGACATTATTTCTCAAATTTATTTTTAAAATAATTAATTAAGTGATTTGGGTTGTTTGTTTGGAAACAGAGGAGGGGAAGCATTTATAAGGGGAGAATTTTCGTGATAATGGAAGTTGTTTGTTTCTGGTGTTTATTTATTTGTTTGTTTGCCGCCCCATTTCGATTATTATTCTTTTTTTTTTCTTTTTTTTTGTGACCTCACTGTCACTTACAGATAGCTGCTGGCTCTGTTTTGTTTGGCTTCTGGTACCTTCTTGAAATTGGTCGGTATTTGATTAATGTTAATTTTTTTTTTTTAAAGAAGATGTTTGGATTTAGATTTAAAAAATGTTTTGAATTAGTAGTTATTTTTTAGATTTTTGAATTAATAGTTATTTTCTAGAACAGTCAAAAGCACGTTTGTATATAGAATTATTTAGAGTAATTATCGTTTAAATTTTGTTTTGATGTAGAATTTTGAAAATTAATTATAGCAAAAAATTTATTTAAATGTAAATTTCTATGCACAAAATTTTGTTTGGATGTAAAATTATTTAGAGTAACTACGGCCGAAATTTTGTTCGGATGTAGAATTATGAGGAGTAATTATAGCCAAAAGCTTGTTTACATGTAGATTTCTGTGCACACAAAATGTGTTTGTAGATTTTTGTGAAATAGTTGCATTAATAACTTGGTTGGATATAATCTTTCATTTTTATTAATATTTATGACTTTCTTTCTTCTAATTATTATTTTCTTGGATGATTTTTTAAATATTTAATTTATTTAAATGATATTGAAAAAAAATTAAGTTGCAAATGTTTTTAGTTATATAATATCAATTCAATAATTATGAGGTTGTTTATAAACGTTTGATTATTGTGGATTAAAATGTTATTTTGATCTTCTTTTTTTCCCTAAATTAGTCCTTGTGTTTTCACATATTTTAGTCAATGTAAATTGATATCTATTATAAATTTGAAGCTAATTTTAATATAAACTAATTTAATTAATAGTTGGTTATAGATAAAAAATATGTCAATACGTACAAATTAACATCCAATTTTAGTCTTTAGACTTTCGAATTTATTCCATTTGATTCATGAAATTTAAATTGTCCAATAAACTTAATTATTCACGAAATTTAACTTTTGAAATGATTAGTATTGATCTGTATGATAGTCTTCACTTTTAATAGGGTATTTCTATAAAGATCAAGTTTGATCTTGTTCGAATAGTGGACCACGAGACATTACAAAAATATAAAATTTTATTTCAAATAAATCGATGATGAGAGAAGTAATTTCCTATTTAATATTGATGATAAAGTCTCTTTCACTTTGCCAATATAAAACCTTAATTAAATGAATTAATAAACTAAGATGAATTGGAAAGAAATTATTAATGGCATATTAATACAATACTATAACTACATGAACACAACTTGTCTCAATTGTCTTGACATTACCATCTCTATAGTGAGTCATATCCACCTCAGCAAACTTACCAAATCATAGACAAGCATTATTGTTCATAAAACCTACTTCTTGTGTACCTAATATTTTAGCTCTTCTTCTCTTTTAAGTGTTGTTATTTAACCAATTAAATTTGCCATTTTAACTCTAATCTAACTCGCTAATTGTCCCGAGAGGCAACACAATTGGTCAAAAGTTTAAGTATATTATCTTTGATTTTTCAAGTTTGCGGTCCATTTACGACATTCGAATTGTGTTTGCATTCTTTTGATATATTTCGATGTCACATATAATTAGGAATAGGTATGTGGTGCTCTGAAACTTTGGACTGTTTGATCATTAAAAAAATAAAAAATATATATAACCCTCCAATTAATTAGTGTGCTAATATAATTGCAAACATTTTTTTTTTTTTAGGATAACTGGTTTTCTACGAACATAATAGTCTAACTTCTTTAAAATTTAGTAAAATTTTTGATATTATCTCAATAACTTATTTTTATGTGGATAATAGTAAATATTTTTTTCTTTAATAGATTAACAAAATATAGTTTGAATGATACGAGGTTAGTATAATAATTAAAAGTTATCAAGAAGGTTTTGTTGGTAAAGTTTGGGTCTTTCCGGATATATACTTTTGAATGTATTCCAAACTAATTACCATTTTGTTTAATTTTAAATTACATTATTCTCTCTCAAATTCAAGTATTGAAATTGAGATTGAGAAGTGCTTTCTTTTATAGTAAAATGAAGTTCATTGTTTGGTGTCACAAAAATAGCATTTATTTTCGGGCAAGATTCAATTCTTTCTCAACTATATTGTTTTGTTGATACCAAAAAATGGTCTATCGGATCAACAGTAAAGATTTGTTTTATCAGAAAGAGAAGCTTGCAAAAAGAAACAAAATTAGGCACACTAGTGTGGTGTGAGCCACAAGGCCTCTGATGTCTAAACTAGTAAGGTGTTTAAAGAGTATTTGAGAGCGAATAGCTTTGGACTTAGAACGAATTGACATCTTATAACGGACTTGTAACCATTGTAGCTCACTTTAATGGTGATTTAATGGTCAGTCGTTTGTAACGTCAAACATTAAGCTGGGAATGAATACCGTTGTAACCCCTGACCATTACACCTTAGAAGTGTAACGGTTTTGACTTGAAGGTTATTTGGACTAAGACAACTTTTGTAGGTCCTGATCACTCCACGCCCAACCCCTTGAGCATGTAGGTTTTCTCGGAGTAACGTTGTTTGCGCCTAAAGGGTGCAACGGTCCTAAATGTAACTTGGCTTGGTTGAATCGTCCAAAAAAGAATACTAACTTCCATTGTTGACCCTTTCGGGATTGGCCCACTCGTCCGATCACCTTGGAGGTCGGCTTTGGACTCGATCAACCCTTGCGGGTCCTTACCACCACGGCTAGCCCCTAAACGGAGGTTCTGGGTCTTTCGGCATAACTCTCGGCCGTTATCAGTGGATCGAGTCTTCACTTTAGACTCGTTCGACTCCTAGGGCCTTCTCGTCATAACTCCCGGTTATTGCTACCTTATGCACAATAGTCCTAGAGGTTACTTGGACTTGGTTGACTCGTCAAAGAAAGAGTCTTAACCTCCATGGCCAACCCCTCATGGGGTTTTCGTCTACTCGATCGATCTCCTTGGAGGTCGACTTTGGTCTTAGTCAACCTTTATGAGTCTTTACGTCATATTCTCGTTCTTAAAAGGGGATTTTGGCCCTCTCGACGTAACTTTTGATCGTTATCACTGAATCCAGTCATCACTTTGACTTGGCCGACTCCTAAATGAGAGTCTTGACCTCCATGGTCAACCCTCGAAGGGCGAAACCTACTTTGGTCGACCCCCGAGAGAGCCAAACTTGGTTTGGTTGACATCCAAGGGGTTGAGACCTTCTTAGCCGACTACCAAGGGTCCTGGCCTTCTTTGACCGATCTCTAAGGGGTCAAGACCTCCAAGGTCTACCCCAGAGGGCACTGGCCTACTTTTGCGACCCTTAAATGGGCCAGATTATCCTTGGCCTAGCGTCGCGGAGTCAAGGTCGTCATGAGCGATCCTCAATGGGTAAAGACCTCTCTTATCCGACCTCTAAGAGGTTAGAGTGGACTTTGGCCGACTTTCGTGTGATTAAGGCCTTTATGGCCGACCCACGGGGGGTCTCGACCTTTTTTGGCCGACCCTCGAGTGTCAAGGTCGTCATGGCCTACCCTAGGGGGTCAGAGTAGGCTTGGACGACCCTTAGGGGTCAAAGTCTCCTTTACCCGACCCTCGAGGGTGTTGAAATGGGCTCAGCCGATCCCTAAGGGGGGGTCAAGACGTTCTAATTGGCCGACCCCCGGGAAGTCTCAGCCTCGAAGGTCGAGCCCCGGGGAGGTCGGGGTGACTTCAACTATCCTTCGAGAGATTCTAGGCTTTGTCCAGGTATCTTAGGAAATATTTTGCCTATAATATGTCCACTCTTCATTGTTGGACAATGTAGTTGCCAAATTTTGCAGAGTAGTTTGTCACTTATGATTTCCATGTTAAGTAGGCTCTCTTATTGAGTCTCGACAGTTTTTAGCACTTTTTCAATATTTTGGCTAAGTAGGTTCTCTTTGTAGAGTGTCACCACTTTTAAGCACTTTTTCGAAATTGTGGCTTAGTAGGCTTCATTTTTTTTAGTGATTCACCCATTTAGGCATTCTTTTCAAAATTTTAGCTAAGTATGCTCTTCTATTATAGACTCGCCCTTTCAGCTTTCTTTTTGAAATTTTGGCTAATTAGGCTTTCTTTATAGAGACTCGACCTTTTAGTTTTTTTTTTTTTTTTTTTTTTTGAAATTTTGACTAAGTAGACTGTATTGACTCGCCACTTTAGGCCTTCTTTTTGAAATTTTAGCTAAGTAAGCTCTCTCTGTAGAGACTTGTTCTTTATTACACTCTTTTGGAATTTTGGCTAACCTCTTTAAAGACTCTCCACCCTTTAGCATTTCTTTGAATTTTTGCCCTTTGCACGTGACTTCTTGAATTTTACCAATGGATCCATCTTCTAATTAGGAGAATGAAGTGCCCATTTGTAGGTATGATTATTTAGTACATATCATTAATCATAAATACAAGTAAATATTGTATTTCACATAAATGCCTTGAATATACACGTTGATATACTTAATAACAATATTAATAATTTTGTAAAAACGATGTTAATATTTTAATATAGAAAACTACTCTGTGCTGATAAAGTTAAATCGTGATTATTAATATCGATATTTTAATAAATATTACGATGTATTTACAAGATTATAATATTGTTCAATCTCGATCTATATTTTATGAGGTTTTCTTGTATAACAAATATCTGAACTTATTGATATCTTAATTATAGTATTTTTTTACATCCTTAAACATAATAATAGTATGTAGGTATAATAAAATTTATTTAGTTAATATGCACGAACGTATTAACTTTGATTATTCTAAATCGTGGTCTTACCATCACTGTTATTAAAATATAGAGAGTCAAATATTAATTTTCAAAATCGAAATAATGATACAAATATTAAATTGAATTAACATTAAATAATAAAATGATTCTCCCAAAATTGTGGTTTGAAAATTGGTTGTATATTAAAAAGAACAAATTAAATAATGATAATGTATTATTGGGAATTCAGTGTTGAAATTGTACACTATTGGATGAATGAATCATAGCCGAAGGTTACAGTCACGTGCGGGAAAGATAGACGACAAGGCGGTGAGACATGATTGAACCGACCAATCACATTCACCGTCCATTGTTCAATCAACCACCACCGTCCATTTTCAACTGGGCTCCACTTTCCACCAATCACTCTACGCCACATTTTTATTTAATTCGAATTTACCCTTTTCGGTTAAACGACTAATTTTGTAATAATCCAATTTACTTTTTCCTTTTTTCTAACCAGAAAATGTCATATTTTTGTCACGGCTACATTAAAAAAAAAATAATAATAATAATAAAATAAGCTGTTGCTTCCTTTTTGGACAATAAAATAAAGTTGTGGCTGTTGATTTGCCACGTGTCATGCCATATTAATGCTCTTTCACTATTGAATATTATTTTGAATTGAACCATTGAAATGTTTTGAGATTCAATAGTAACAATTTTTTATATGATTTTTTTTTTAATATTATTTTATAGTGTAGGGCCACTATGTAAAGGTAGGAGTGAGAAATTGTTTAAATTTAGAATATTTGTATATATAATTATTAAGAAAATAGGTGATAATATTCATTAATATAGTGATTATATTTGTTAATGTTTTTTTAGAAGTTGCTATATTTATAATTATTTTCTAGATTTAACTAGTTTTGTAAGTTTTTTCAATTATTTATATAATGCATGTTTGGAGTGGTGAAAGAAATCACAAGGAAAAATGTTCACAGTTCTAGCTTCCAAGGTCATCATTTCATCAATTACTAATTTACTTTTTCTTTCTTTTCATTCTTTTCCTTTACTAATGTAGCCAAACATGCTTGTAATAATGTATAAGTAAGTGATGCAATTATTTAAAAATAATTGAAAAATAATGATTTGACTAATGAGAAAAAAAAATGATGAATTGAAGATGCGATACATGATTATTGAATAAGTGATGTAGTACAAGATATATTTATTAGAAAGTTAACAAGTTTTGTTAGCTAATTCAAGAATGGGTGAGTTAAACCGATTCTCAATTGGCTCGAGTCGGTTCGTTAAGATTGTTGTCGATGAGGTGAAGTTTGTTACCTATATGTTGATATTTCTTTTTGATTATTTATTGATTTGTGCTAGTAAGTTTTTGGCATCAGTTATATATTCTTAGATTCTCAACATCCGTGAGATGTTGAAGGTAATTTTTTTTTCTTTGGTGGGTTAGTGTTGTTTAGTAAGAATATTTTCTAAAATTAACAAAATTCAATCTTTCAAGTATGATAATTAATAGAAGTTCGACCTATCTTGTTGGAGCTTTGCTTCTCTTTGATTGTTAGGTAGATTTGCAAATTCAATTATGCTTTATGTTTCTTGTTTATGAGGAAATCTTTGTACTCTTATTCGTGTTTTTGTTTGTTCTAATGAAGTAGGTTTGGTTTCAAAATAAAAAAGAAGTTCAAATTGTTCATTTGGACAACAAATATTTGGTCATATGAAAATTATTGTTTGCTGTAAAATCACTAAAGAATAAGCTATCATACAATTGAAGATATTCATATGCAAATAAAGTTTTCCCATATTATTTAGACAAAAAAAAAAAAGGTGAATATATAAGTGATGCCAACTCTATCTTCATTAATATGGAATATTTTGGATGAAACTAAAAATAAATTGTTGTATGCTCGAAATGTATCCAGTCGAACATCATAACGAGTCTAATGTTACAGAAGCATTCGCCAACTTTTATAGGTATAGCATTGCAAACAAGTGGAAGAGAGGAGAACTTCTGTTTCTTTCTATTAGAGTCTCGAACTTGTTGTATAGTCGGTCAACAAGAGAGAATCTCGCTACTTACTTGCTATATTCCCGGGTTCTTGCATGGAGAACGAGCCTATTTAATCCTCTGATCACTTTATAACTCTTTTATATTAAGTCTTCTTTTTACTTCAAAGAGTCGAGCATATTCTTCTATCCTCTCCTTATTCTATACCAATGTGAAAATTCATTATAATGGAAGAGTTTATATTTTAAAAATTTTGTGAACAAATCTTTGCTCTAAAAAAAGAATATAAAGAAAAAAAAAAAAAAAAACTTTATGATAAATTGAAAGCATACTCTTTGCTCTAATGTTTAATTAATTGATGCAATGAATGCTCGTCATTTATTATTATGCCTAATGTATGTCTCTTTCATCCTACTTTTCTTTCTTTTTCTTCTCCGACTTCCTTAAAATTCACTCTTTTATTATTGATTGTTGACCCAAATTGTCCATTGGGTTTGTATTGGATAATTTATTATAATACAATTCAAATCAACAAACAATATGAAACAAATAAGAGACACAAAATTTAAATTTAAGATAAAGTTCAACAAAAAAAAAAAAAAAAAAAAATTATTATTTGAGACTTCTTGATTGTAAATTTATACTTTAAAATATGTTCTTTTTTTATTTAAGAGGATGAAAGATTTAACCATTATTAAGTTATACAAAATTATGGGGTTTAGATTTTATTTTTGTTGAATTACTTCTGATATCACGTTAAATTATGTTAAACTACTAATTAATTCAAAATTTTGGTCCAATAAAAAAATAAGGTAAGCGTGTTTAGGATATCATTATATAATGTGGACTGTTCTCTTTTATTGTCTTTTTTATTTATTTATTTTTTGTGTACAAATTAAGAGAGAAGATCACGTACCACAAATCCTACTTAACAAACAATACAAAAGAGACTCGAATCAATGATCGATTGGATGTAAATACATCAATAGTGTTAACTGAGCTATGGTTGTCACAAATTATTGATTCCAAAATAATAACGGTAATAATAATAAAATAATTTTAAGTAGTAAGAGAAAGGATCACAATTGAATGATAAGAAAATTAGGGCGTAGGGAGGGGGTGCAATATTGTTGACAAATGATGAACCATCCAATTAAATCTAAAAATTTTCATCGTTGTAGGTCCCACCTCTTCTCCTATTTTTTTTCTCAAACAAAATTAAATTATAATTCAATTACAAAAATAAATAAATAAATATATATATATATATAGAGAGTAAATTCATACGTTCAAATTCATGATCTTTTAATCTTTGGATATATATAAAAATGTCATTTATGTATTATTGTTATTGATCACTTAAAAAAAAAATTTATTTTAGATATATTGTTATTGATCACTTATAAATATAGTTATTGTTATTAATCATGTGTATTGTCGCACTAATTTCTAATAATACCAAATATTAATAAGTATTTATAATATAATATTAAGTATTATATATATAAATATTTTATAATTTACTTATATTGATAATTAATTATTGTGTAAGAAAAGTAATGACCACAAATTCTCTTTAATATCTTTAGTGTTTGTATATATAAAAAAACTTAGTTGATTGTTAATAAAGTTTGTTTTTGGTCAACTACGTACATAATTTAGGGTTGGAGGTTGATGTTCAATTAAATTAAAATAAAATTTTTGTGATGATACAATTTTTTTTTTTTAAGGTTACAACATAGAGGGTGGAAGACTCGAACAAAAAATTAAACAGATGCTTGTACATCCTAATGCCAGCTGAGTTATGTGTCAGAACATGAAATATCTTCTGACGACCCACGTCTTGACAAACAATGATGTGACCGAGGAGGACAGTTCATCATCCATCACATCAAGAAGAGTGTTCAATAGTGTCAGCTGGATGCAATAGAAAGTAGACCATGATGGTGTTAAGGTGTTAGTGTCAAGGCTTAGTGAGGGCACGATGGGGCCCCGAGCCATTCCGACCATGCTAAGACTCGAGATGGACTTTTGACAATCGGCTCTAGAGTTAAGTTCGTATGAAGCTAAGATGTAAGCTCGTCAAGTTTGATGTCAATCAGACATGGGATGGACGCTCCACGCTGACATATGCTTCATCGCTAAAAAAAAGACATGCATTGGAGGGAGATTGAAAATGGTCAAGTATGTACTATAGAGGGAGGCATGGTGTCAGCTCTCCACCACCCCTAGGACATATGGCCTAACTGAGCTACTCTATGGCACATGTGTGTGTCATGGTGCGGGCGAGCGCTTGCAAGACGAGTGTCTTGGGCGGCTTCATCGGGAATGAAAATTTGGGGACAATGTCGGATGGCACGGGTATGCCGACATTGCGTCATTGCCCATGAGATAGCTAGAGGCTTGCCACAATATATGAGGGAGCGACCCGTCATCTCATGTTAGATTCCCGTGGGCTGAATAGATGCTTGTGCGAGCATATAAGCATAACTAAGATAATTTCGCTGCATATTCGATGAAACTTAATCGAGGTCTGGTGAACCTTGCTTAACGACCCGACGTGCCACAAAGTATGTGCGATCTAAGTTTGGGGTTTGAGATCCCCTCTAAGGCTGACCATGAGATCATGACGCCGCACGAGTCGAAGAAAACGACGGTGACACTATGCACGTTTTGATTTGTACTTGATACAGTTACGTAAACATAAACCTAAATTTTTTTTTTTTTTTTTAAATAGAAAAATATTATTTGGTATCCTCAAATGACCCCCCAACTTTTTAATATTATACACAAACTTTGCTAATTAATGAGCTTTTATTTTGGAAACATCTTGCACATGAACGCAATCTTCCAAGGATAGTAACAATATATTTTCTAGCCTTGCAATCACGTAATGGAGTCTGGAGATTCCATTTTACTGAAAATGATAATGTATTTTATGCCTTTTAAATAATGAGTACCTTTTTTTTTTTAATGTATATCTAAATAAATAATGTGTAGCATTTTTTTTTAATGTATATCTAATATCATCTGTTATCATAAAATTTTTATTTTAATTAAAAATTAAAAAAATTTGTGACATCAAATAATATCATATCTACCGTAAAAAAAAAACAATTACCTGATTAGGCAAATATTTCTTCTACAAACGTGAGGAGTGAGTAACCTGTGGTTGTAAGTGATAGTGCTTTCGTATTGTTTTGAAGAAATAGATGAAATAGAAATGATGGAAGGAGGATATTCTCTTTGCAACTCTTATTCTTTTTTTTATATTGCCTTTTTTCTTTA
>JBBMEG010000024.1:15633035-15643757 GCA_037832605.1 Cyclanthera cordifolia
GTCCAAAATTTTAAAATTAAAATTTATTTTTTAAAATTTAAAGAAAGCAATACATTAGTTTATTTTAAAATTAGATTTAATTTATCGGTCACTTACAGAGTAATTTCATTTTTTGATGTTATTTTAGTTCAACACGGAAATGGTGTTAATCTATGTTCTATTTCTTTTTTTAATTAGTTCAATTATTTTAACCAAAAAATAGAAATTTTGACTAAAAAAAATTGAAATTAGATTGTTTTATGATGGTGATGGCAGGGGGACACATAAACCCAGCAGTGACATTTGGGTTGTTTTTGGGTCGAAAGGTTTCATTGGTTAGAGCTATACTCTACATTGTGGCTCAGTGTTTGGGAGCCATTTCTGGGTGTGGGCTAGCCAAGTCATTAAAGATGGCTAACTTTGACGCCTTTGACGGTGGAGCCACCGAGCTCGTCCACGGCTTTAGCGCCGGTGCTGGTCTCGGTGCCGAGATCATCGGAACCTTCCTTCTTGTCTACACTGTCTTCTCTGCCACCGATCCCAAAAGAAAAGCTAGAGATTCTCACGTTCCTGTAAGTGTTTTTTTGTAATTAAAATATCATTTTGAATTTGTTTTATTTTGAATTTCTAAATTTTAAAAGTTTAATTTCAGTTGATTTTGGTTTTTAAAATTTAACTTTACTTGTTGAATTTTGTTTCGTTTTAATCTCTAGACTAAAATAAATAAATAAAATTGATTACTATGATAAATTTGAATTTAATATTTCTTAAAATTTGTTCATCAATGTTAATAATTTTATTATAAATTTAAAAAAAAATTTGTGAACTTATTTCTAAAATTTATAGAAGATATAATTACGTACTTGTTATCAGCTTGAATAACTTATAAAAACCAGAATAATAAAATTTGAAATTGAACTAAAAATGGAAGGTTTTAGCGCCACTCCCGATTGGGTTCGCCGTGTTCGTGGTGAATTTAGCGACAATTCCGGTGACCGGCGCCGGTATCAACCCAGCTCGAAGCTTTGGTTCTGCAGTGATGTTCAACAGACACAAAGCTTGGAATAACCATGTAATTAATTCTATAAATCATATTTTTATTTCTTCAAACTTTGATCAATATTCAATTAATATATATATATATATTTTTTTTTTTATTTTTTTTTAATTTATGAAACAGTGGATATTTTGGGTTGGACCTTTTATTGGAGCTGCAATGGCTGCAATGTACCATGAATTTGTCTTGAGAGGAGGAGCAGCTAAAACTTTCAGATCCTTTAGGAGTTCTTCAATTTATTAATGTAACATCATCATCTATCATGTAAAACTAGAACAAGTGCTTAATGGTAATATTTTGATTTTTTATAATATATAATTGATTTATTTACATGTACCTAAATTATTTTAACCGGATAAATTGACTAATCTTACGGCATTTTGATTGTGATAAATATTAATATGAAATTAATTCTCAATTAGGATAGATATTAAACCCATAACTATTTGGTTTCTTTAAACTCTGTTGACTATTGGAGGTCATGATGGTTTGCAAATTAAAATTAAAAAAATTGTGTTACAAAATTGAATTAAAGCTTAATTAGTTAAGCCATGTTTATAAGTTTGAGAACATTTTTATGTCACTCAAGTGTAGTACAATAAACTAGGAGATTTTTCATTAGTAGAAAAAAGAAAAAGAAAAAATGTTTTGCAAATGTCAAAAATTTGAAAAACTTCGAATTCGTTAAAAACTGATTCAATCAACTTAAATTAATAGTTACAAAATTTGAAATTGATAAATTTCAATCAAGTTAAAAGTTTGAAATATTTTACTATGTCAGAATAATATTTTTTTAAAAATTACTGTAATTAAAATAGGGAGATTAGAATTTGCTATCTTAAAATATTCATCACCTTTGAGTTCATCAAACATCGTCTTGACTATTAGGCCACTTCACCATGGTTGTTAGAATGGTACTTGTTGAGATATTTGTGGAGTTCAATCACATCTGAATCTATTTGCATCGGTGGCGTAGTATACTGCTGATGATTCGCAGTTTTGCAGCTGGATTGATACTCGATTCTACTAGGTTAGTGTTTTCATCCTCGCGTTATTGCTTCAAAGAAGTCCGAGATAAAGAAACGGCATAACTCAGTTGGAAACTGGTAATTAAAACTATTTCCTATGCTCCATAGCCGATGGGGCTGGAGCAATCTACACAAGGAACTCGTGTCTCGGTAGTCCATCACTCGTGCCTCGGTAGTCCATCAAAATGTCAAAACTTCGAACATTCTTTTGGATTCCCATTGGGGAGCTCGAATTGCAAATCTTGGTCTCATTACATCGAACGAATGCAATCTTAGCGGGGGAATGACGAGCAATGTTTATGACTTCAGTATTGTGTTGCTGGAGATCATCAATGGAAGGTAGCATAGTTGAATGCACATTGCCTTTGATTAAGCAGGGTAAGGCTGCTGCCATAGTCGATCGATACATCGCCCAACCGAGAAACGATGAGCCTGTACTTAAACTTGCCGATTTAGAGGAAACCCCACAAGCGACCAACCATCTCAGATATCACACTTGGTTTGAACAAATTGTCAAGGAAGGATTAATCTTGTAACAATAGTATCGCAACACGGGTGGCTCGGGTTTGAAACATACATTTTGATCGCTGCAACAGAACATACTTTATTTCTTCTCACAAAGGTGTTTCCATTTCTGAGCCTGTTTGTACATGTTACCATCTCTGGATATTGAGTTTCATATAGCTTCCATTTGCTTCTTCCATCAATCGAAAAAACCGAGAACATTCTCGATTTAACTGCCGCCCGTAATAACTGTAAACTAGATTTCCTTTACCTTTTAAGAGATTCTCCAATTCCGTATGGATGTTAATCAACAACCGGCTATGATGAAAATTTGAGCATCTTTCTTTCCTTAAATGATCGGTGTGACACGAGGCGCCGATGATCGCAAATTATCGTTCAGATTCATGGTTTATTCAAAAACTTTATGATTCCTGAAAAATTAAAACAAAAAGTGAATTGAATATTAAATTGATTGCCTTTACAAAAGTGCACCCTGTTCATTCTTTGTTTCCTTTTTTTATTCTATGGCTGTAAATAAAGATAACTATCAATCAAAATGTTGAGATATTAAACAAATTTTGTCAGTGGTATCCAGACCATGCCAGTAACGCTGCCAGCCTCTGAAACCACTTACCAAATATATACACTATTGGCTTCTAACAGGTAAACATGGAAAAAAAAGCATTGTTTGAGAAATTAAGATAGAGAAAAGCCATTCTTTTTGAAGTTCAAACTTACAAATTTGGAATCCAAGTCACCCCAGCACTCCTTTAGCAACCTGTTTGTAAAAGAAAGAGTAACAACATCGTTGTTGGTAGAGGGTTCCGGTTTCCAAGGTTAAAACTGTTGAATTATGTAGAATCAGCAATCAACCTAAAAACTTACATTGTATCAAAGCAAAAAGTCTTGAGTTCGAATTCATGACAAGTCGCTTCCTCCGCCTAATTAAAATTAAATTTTACTTGTAGGACATTTTTCAAATTTCTAAACCCACAAATGAAGGAAATGCTGATTGATATGATAAAATTTACCTCAATCCATGGAACATTTTGAGATAATTGATGATTTAGCATAATTTAACAGAAACCCACGAGAAAGCTTAATTGAAAATCTCATGCCTCTTGAGCGGGACCTTGAGACGTGCACGAGTGCGCCAGGGTATGTAGTGGAGCAAAGCTCCGATTAGAAAAAAGAAAAAAGACCAATTTTTCTCTGTCTCTTTCTTTCATGTTTGACAGCTCAAAAGATGGAAGTTTTGTTTCTGAAAAGACCAATGCAGAAAGAATACAGATAAGGTTATGGTTCATGGAGGGCTGACCCCAACCTTTCAACCTACAAACTCTGTATAAATACTGCTGTGGTAATTCTTTTCTTCCCATCTTTCAAACAAAATCTTCTGAAACCATGAGCTTTCATGGTAAATGATAAGCTATGTTTTGAAGTTGCAAGAGCTTTGTTGTTTTTACCAACAGTTATCTGATTCAGGTACTTTTTTTTCCTCTCGTTCTTTCGGTTCGATTGCAGAAGCATACATCCTCGTATGCCTGGCTCCTTGTATGCCATTTGCAAAGCCCATCATCAAAAATAGGTGGCCTTCTCGAATGGCATGCAAGGAGCCATGCATGCATAAATTTGCATATGCAAAAGAACCAATTTAAGCTCAAGAACATTGTTTTGGCTTAGTTTTTAAAGGCTTGCTTTGTTTTTATTTTTTCTAAATAATAAAGATCTCTAACTTAAAGATTATGCACTAAACAAAGATCATAATCGATTGCTCTAGTATGATTTTTTTTTCAAATAGTCAAGTACAAAAGTAAATATTTTGGGTGACAGAGATCAAAAGAATGGAATTTAACAACTCGAACGAAGAAAATGGAAGAAAAATATAAAAAACTCTGCACATATTTCTGTTATTCACCCTCACTCTACCAAGCTTATAACCCCTCGATGATATTTGGGGTGAAAAATCACTATAAGAGATTGTACCAAATCTTTGGATTCAAATGGCTCCAATCCAGATCGTTTCTTCAACTTCGAAGGTTGATGTCGGTATCCTTTTCCCTGAGATAAGCAATGTCAGTCTTACTTTATATGCTACTTGGTGCGGAAACCTTGGAGAAAATACTGGTTGACGAAGTTTTTGTACCCATCTTAATGTCCATGAAGTCAATAATATGTCCTGGTTGAGAAATCTCATGATCTTTAATGTCGGTATCCTTCATCAACATACTAACAGCGAGAGACATTCGTGGTCGCTTCGTAATGTTTTCTTGCACACAGAGTAGGCCAATTTTCATAAAGCGGACAGCCTCTTCTTCACGGAAGTCGATGTCGAGCATGGGAACTATCAATTTTACCAACTCATTCGCTTTGTAATGTTCCCATACCTGCAAAATAAGAAACACCATGAAATCCAATCGTCAGTGTAATGCCGGATCGAGAACCTAACACTAGATTAATTCCTCAAATGCACATTTGTTTGTTTTATCATACCTTCTGAACTAAATGGTGTTCACCATGTTCCAAATCAAAATCAACAGTTGCTTTTCCACTAACAATCTCCAGCAACAACACTCCAAAGCTATACACATCTGATTTTCGCGTCAAATGCCCGCTCACAGCATATTCAGGGGCGAGATATCCTCTGTTTTTTCCATTTTCAGATCAGCACTTGTGTCCTGAAAGTATTTAACTTGTTCAAACATATGGAAAGTAAAATGGACTTACATTGTGCCAGCAACACGAGTACTAACATGAGAAAGGTTCTCTCGCAACAACTTCGCCAATCCAAAATCCGCAACTTTAGGCATAAAATTACGGTCGAGTAGTATATTGCTAGCTTTTATATCTCTATGAACTATATGAGGGTTAACCTCCTCATGAAGATACGCAAGCCCACGAGCAACTCCAATCAAAATATCCTTTCTGACTTGCCAACTAAGTCTCAATCTATTTTCCCCAACACCTATTGATCAAGATTTTAGAAGCATAATCTAAATTTAAACCATTGTCCAGTCTTGTCACCAAATTAAGTAACAAATTCATACAAACCATTACAATAAAGAGAGCTTAGTTACCCTGAAGTGCATGAGCAAGGCTATTGTTTTCCATGTAATCATAAACCAAATATCTATGACTTCCATCAACAAAAAATCCTTTAAGCTCAACAAGATTTTCATGTCTGATGTTAGAAAGTGAAGTTAATTCAGCAATAAACTCCCTTTCTCCTCTCATAGACTCAACCTCAATAGAAAGCACCTTCACAGCAATCTTCCTACCATCCCAAAGCCGACCCTTAAAAAGTCAAACCCCATTCAGGCATTTCATCAGTCATCTTACAGGCATTCAAAAAAAAAAAAAAAAAAAAAAAAATCAGGGCAATTTCAATACCTTGTAAACGGAGCCAAACCCACCTTCTCCAACCTTATTTCTGGCACTAAATCCATTGGTGGCCGATTTAAGCTCGTTGTAAGAGTACACACGAAACCCATCATTATCTTGTTTATCTGCTTAATTTTGGAAAAAACCAATCAAAAGGGTTTCAACAATAAACATTGTGAATACAAATAGGAAAAAGAACAAAACTAACCGCGCCGGCTATTATCCATAGATGCAAGCGATCGAGAAGAACAACAAGTAGAAAGAAAAAAGCGAAACTTCATTTTGGGGGAAGTTTGTAAGCAACCGAATCCGAGAGTAATCCAAATTGGGTCAAGTGGAGATTAAGAAGGTAACGGGTTTGAAACGTTCATCGGCGAAATTGAGAATATAAAATCGCAGCCTGTTGACGATCGAGCAACCCAAAAAACAAAATAAAAAACAACCCACCATTGAGACAAGAAATTGGTCCGGTCCAGGCGTGGGAATAGAAAGTAATCCACTCGGCTATAATTCATTTTGGAAATGATCAAAAAGGACTTGAAGAAGCTTTGGTCAAAATTACACAAAATGCTTATAAAACAAATGGCTAAATTATCACATATAACCCTATACTTTTGAGGGTTTCTTAACATTGTCCCTCTTAACTCTAAAAACTTTCTCAAGCCTATCGGATACGAGACCGTGAAGAATACTTAAAATATTGAACTCTTGAAGTATTATTTATTTTGGCATTGGAATAAGGTATAAGATCCTTAATCTAATGGGGCTCATATGCACCATAGTAACACGGTAGGAGTTGTAACTCTGTTTAACCTGCGTGTTAGCTTCAGCTAGTTGATTAACCAAAAAAAGAAAATTGCATCAAGATTGAAACTAAATTTAAAGTTTATTTGTAACATTGTGATTTATTTAAACATTTGATTTTTTTTTTTTTATCAATTACTAATATAACTAACCCTACGTCGAAAAATATTAGTTAGTTTAAGCTAACATTCAATAAATTTTTGATAGAAGTGTTCAGATAACTCGACAATTCGAACTAACACAACCAAATTTAATAACGCATTGGTCTGTAAGGGTTGATAGATTCACCAAGTCTAAATTTGGAATTGGTCTAAAAATCTCATTAACTCAAATCCATGTACACACCTACTTCTTATGAATCAAAAAACAAATGTAAAATAATAAATACATAAAATAAAGGGTTGACAACAATTATAAGAGAAATATATTAAAAATTTAATTTCAATATCATATTTATCATTCAATTAATGAAATAGCTAATACTAATACATAAAAGTAATTCATAAGTTAAAAGTATAAAGATTAAAAAAAAAAACAATTAAATACGTTAGGTATTTGAAATAAAACTCTTAACACTTTTCTAATAGATTAACGATACAAATAATTTATAAAATTTTAATCGCCAAGTGTATTTTTTGAAACATTTTAAAGTTCATGGGCATTTTTTAAACCAATCTTTAATGGTTTCCATCCAAATTTAATGTTGGAATATTTCTGAAACATTTTGTAAAGTTCAAGGGTCTTTTGTGAAACTTTTCAAAATTCATGGACAATGTTGAAAAAACCTCCAAAATATTATAGGGGTATGTTTGACAATTTAGCCTAAAAGAAACGGTAGAGTTAAGATTATGGATTTATACTAACTTAACTACTATGACGCTCTTCTTGAGACGTAGTGATTTTTATTGTTTGGTGTTAATCTAGTTTAACATCAGTGTCACATGGTCAATCCTGAAAATCGGTATTGTCCCCCTCTCCAATTTGTACTCATAAAAAAAAAAAAAAAAAAAATCTATAACTCTCTTTACTACTTAGCTAAATGGACAATTCTTTGGATCAAGTTGAATTATATGACCTTAAAAAAAAAAAAAAAAAAAAAAAAAAAAAAAAAAAAAAAAAAAAAAGTTAGTGTGTTAACTTTTAATATAGCTAGTTGGTTGAACTATATATATTCTAGTATATCTTTAATAGATAAGAAAATAAAGAATTGAAGTAATATTCCTGAATTTAATTTTAAGAAATAAACGACAAAAATCATACACTTATTCAAATGAAAACTACCAATTAATTTCATGTTTTCATAAATACATAAATAGAAAGTCAATAAATATAAGTATTAACTAATAACAATTCAAATATTTGAAGATAAATGTCAAAATAATCAAAGCGTTTAGATTTTAAGGTTAATGCGAGAAGAAAAAGAAAGAGAAAATAAAGTCATCCGAAGATATGAAATATTTATTTGGTAATTTATGTTTTAAAGAGAAGAAATTCGAAAAAAAAATTTTGAATTTGTATTTAGGTTAGAACGTATTTATTTTAAATAAAATTTGATATTAAATTTGATTTTTTTAGAATAAAAAATATGGATTTTTTCTTTAACTAAAAAAATATATATCAAAATTATAGTGAAAGATTTTTGTGGAGAAATATTTAAATATTATTTTTCAATTAATGATGGGATTAAGATGAGGTGGGAATTAATATTTATCGTAATGGTGAAAATGAAATTGAGAAATTCTTTGACAACCTCTCTATTTTGAAAGTCTTAATTTTTATTTATTTATTTATTTATTATAGACATCCACAGAAACATAATAAAGTTTCAAGCTTTGAAGAATTCAAATAAAATGGAAATTGTAAGTTATTATTTCTCTTAAATATAATATATAAGAAAGTCAAAGGTGTTTGGATTTTCATCCAATTTTCAGCTCCTAAAAAATGTCTCTTTGAAATAAAATTGAAACAAAAAAAAATTGTCCAACAAGTTAAGAAATTAAAAAACCTGTAAAAAAAAAAAAAAAAAAAATTTAAAATTTTGTTATTATAATTTGAAGAAAAAAAAAAAGTTAAGAGTTTTATTTTCTATAATTTAAAATTTTAAGATTTAGTTTTTATGATTGGGTGAAGCTAAAATTTAGTTTGTATAAAAAATAAAATTTAGTTCATACATCATAAACACTTTGTATTGTTTGTAAATGGAAAATAAAATAAATAAATGTAAATTTATGTATTTTTGTCGACCTGTTAATAATGAGAGTAGTGGACTATCTTATCTTATAAATATTTAAATGACTCTTTATTTAATTTTAATGTGAGATAATGAGATCATCAACACACTCCTTAAAGATAGTGTCCTCTTTTGAGTTCATCAATCTTGAAAATCGGATCTCGATTTCATTTTTATTGAACCGAATACCGATTTGAATTTGAAAGTATAAACATTCATCTGAAAACTAATTTAGAACGGGAGACATGATAACTTATACTTTTTATTCACTAGTAATAACAAACTAAGTTCATCCCTCCTCATAAATATAAACAATTAAATAAATATATATATTTATTTATTTATCAGGGGAGGAGGAGCATGAAACTCAAGATTTTGAAATTTTGTAAATGCATTATTTGAATACTAAGTATATATATATATATAATTTGTATCAATGGGTACCAACTCAGTGGGTCCCAACTCAACTTCTTTATTTAAAATCTCCAAGGAAAAATAAGTAACACAAAAAAACAATTGGGAGGATAAATATACACAGAATATTAATGCATAAGAACTTACCCCCTCTCCTTCCTTCATTCTCATCCTACCAAATTACATCGATCTATAAAAATAGTACAAATCCACAATGGCCATTAAACATCCCAACGATTCCACTACCCTAAAAATTAGGCTAGCCTTAAAATTATCACGATCACACTATTACCGTATCTCTCCCATTAAATAAAATATTAATACTAAAAAAAATCAAAATTAATAAATAATAAAAATTATTTCAACAAAAATTTGGTGGGAAGGATAGGAAAATAAACCAAAGTAAAAGTTAGGATATGTTTGGGGTGATGAAAAGAGACGAGAAGTAAAGAAAATAGATATTTGATAGGATCTGGCATTTAGAGAAATTAGGATTAATACAAGAGTATATTAAAAGCAGTAGCTCAACGACATCAGTGAACCGTGTTCGAAATCTACAATTGTTGTAATCGAAAAAAAAAAAAAATTAATGTAATACAATTCGATTCTATCAATCTTTTCCCACTGTTTGATCAACCAATTTATATTATATTAGGAACTAATTTATTCATATCTTCCTACTGTTTGGTCACCAATTTATATTATATTATTAACTAATTTATTCAGATCTCTTCCCACTGTTTGTCACAAATTTATATTATATTATATTATTAACTAACTTATTCTTATTTATTTTTCATTTAAGCCTTTCGTTTCCATCACTTTCCTTATCATTAGGACATAACAAACATGTTCTTAAAATATTTAAGTTAGGTTAAAATATTATTTTATTTTAGGATATAGGATTTGTTATGTTTTGATCAAATTGAACATAGAGTCATTCCCTACAAAAATTAATAAATAAACAAATATATATATATATATAAATAAATAAATAAATATATATATATTAGCAATTAATTTATTAATTTTTGGTAATAGTGATTTTAGTGTAAAGACGGGAAAAGAATAAGGATTTGTTTGAAAATTTCAAACTTCATAAGGTGGTGTAAGCAAATGTTTGACATTCTGTTGTTGACTCTGTCAACTGTTGAAAAAAAAAAAAAAAAAGAAGTACTTTCAGGTTTGACTATTGACCTTTTTGGTCGCTATTGGATGGCTACGCAAGTATAAACTTGTGCTCTCATCAGCACAAAAGCAAACCTCCCAATGATTTTGTTTTATTTTTGTGAAACATGTTTCATTTTATTTTATTTTATTTTATT
>JBBMEG010000024.1:15654492-15665576 GCA_037832605.1 Cyclanthera cordifolia
CACTCTATTTTCTTGTCTTCCTCCCCGTACTCTCTTTTCCTCCAAAATCCAAACACCGCGAGTGTTTTGTCCTGAGTAGAAACATCAGAAGCAATATCAAAAGCAAGTAAAATGGAGGTATCTAGGAACTACCAAATTTGCATGAAAGAGAACTTACTTGACAATAAAGAAAGGTAGAGAAAACCTAATTCTTTCAAGAGGAAAGAGATCTCTCACTTACCTGCATAGAGAAGGGGGCTTACCAACAATCTTGAAGTAGACAAAAGAAATAACTCCCAATTACATCTTCAATAGCAAGAGGGAGAGTTTAGTGATACCTCACCTATTTCTCACTTTCCCAACAATTTTTCTAAAGCATTTCTCAGAAAATCCAAACCAGAAAAGAGAACTTGACAAACTTCTAAAATTTTTGGTAGATTGGCTGTTCAGCCTGTTCCCATATCTCAGAAAAAGCTATATTACACCAAATTTTGATACCAAATGCCATTAAACATAATTAACCTAACTAACAACTTCAAAGAGAGAGATGATAAACATGAACAAACTATCTTAATGTAACTTGTTAAGAGTTGCAAAAAGAAAAATCTAAGAAATGGTAAATGCAAGGTTATACTCATACATCAAGATTAATTGATACCCATACGACTTTCATCTGAGATAATTCGAACATTTTCTTCCGAATAAATACATTCCGCATAGAAAAATTTTGCTCAATGAAACATTTCTGAACTTTGGTCTCTCTATTCTGTAAACTCTAACCTATGGTATTTCTACTTTTCAGCAAATAAATATTCTGATGCCCCTATAGTCAATGTTTTCTAATCACCACAAAAAAATATCAGAGAGAAGAGGAATCACAATGCTTTTGCTGAAATCAGAAATGGAACTCGAATCCACCAGGAAAGCCACCTCCAGCTCCTCCAAAACCACCGTCGAAAGTAAATGTAAATGGCTGTCCTCCACCACCAAAAGGGTTGAAACCGCCACCACCACCCATGCCCATGTCTTCAATGTCTTCCCCTCGATCGAATCTCGTACGCTTTTCTTCATTGCCAAGAACCTGCAAGGCATAACATAACTTAACCACTCAGCTATACGTTTTCCATATGTATGATGTTCTTAAGACTGAAAGATGTAAGAGGATTCCTAGCAAATGGAAAGTACAAAGTACTGGAATTATGGTATTTTTGGATTGGATGGCAAAAACGACATTTAGATATTCTTTGAGTCAAACCTCATATGCAGCAGCAATATCTCGGAACATGGCTTCTGCTTCTTCTCTATTTTCTACATTTTTGTCAGGGTGCCACTGCAAAGCAAGCTTCTTATACGCCCGTTTAATCTCAGCGATAGAAGCAGTCTTCGACACCCCCAATATTTTGTACCAGTCTTTTCGTTTGCTCAATTTTAAAGCCTTTTCAGCCCTCATTCGAGATTCCCTAATGTTCATATCCTGCAAACATCATTGATCCAATAAATTGATGATGACAGTGTCAAACTTGGAATGAATTAAAAAACCTGTTCAAATTTTCTTTCATCTTACAATTAAATATCTTTCGTATTAGTATGAACTGATATAAAATAAAGCGCCACACGTGCAAGGAAGCCACACTAAAGAACAAAAAAGAATGAGCCAACCTGTGGAGAACTTTGAGCCGCTGACTTAAGATCTTCAACAGCACCCTCCCAGTCCTCTGTTAAGAGCTTTGCTTCACCTCTCTGGAAAAGACAATTCGCAGAATTAAAAAACTTGAGATCTTACACATGCATTAACAAACTTTCATCACTCAATTGCCAAAACATTCACGAGCAACTGAATTGAAATGAAGTTGAAATGAGACATCTGTAAGCCACCATTTGGGTTTCTAACAATACACAAAAATAAAGACCTTGGATCCAAGGAAGAAAACGGTAATCATAGCCCAACATTACAGCTCAGCGTGCCAAAGGTGAATCAAAGGAGCTTCCATAAACGCATTAAGGAGATAAAATGGGTCCAGAAATGGAAAAGATTATAAGAAGAAAAGGTTCAACACTAATAAAGTAATTTGCAACAGAACATAATCCACCATTTCAAAATAAAAGAAAAACGTAATCCAATAAAGAGAGAGAGCCAGAGAGATGAGGGCCAAAAAAAACAGCAAACCTGGACCAAAGCTTCAATAAGGTTGCCATCAATGTTTAGTGCTTCACTGCAACTCGTAACAGCATCCTTTCCACGACCAAGCTTCACCAGTACTTTACATAAGCCAAGATGAAGATGTACATTGTGTGCAAGATGATTGGGGTCTAATGCAAGGGCTGCATTATATTCCTCAACTGCTAACCGCAGCTTACCCTTGCTGACATTATCTTCTGCCTGCCACAGATATAAAATTAAAATGAAAAAAAAGATGAATAACCTTGTCGATTCTATAAACTTTTAAACTTTATTAAACCAAAAGAGGGCGTCTAAGAAAATTCCATGAGTTGTTGTAAGCTTCCCCTCTCCAAAGCAAAAACTAGAAATGAATAGAAATCATCCTGTGGCTTGGGCTTACAATTTTGGATTTCTTAAGCAGATTCTTCAATCCAAAATACACTTTCTTCAGTTCACCATGTTCTGGATCTAGGCGAAGACCCTTCTGATAATGCCTGGAAAAATTGTTCATGTATAAGAATCTGTCCATGTTATCATAGGTAAAGTTTCTAACAAAATGAACGGTCAAATCAACCTCAAGGCAAGATCGTGATCTGCCAAATAGTAGTAGGCACGCCCACGAAGTAATAATGCATCCAAATTGCTTTCATCTTCTTTAAGAATATATCCAGACTCGGCGATGGCAGCAGAGTAGTCCTTGGTTGCCAACAGTAATTTTATTTTCAGGAATTTGGCCTACATCGAAGTTATGGACACGGTAAGAAAAAAGATTCAAGAGGATAATTAAAAGAAGTAAAAAGTACAATTGGTATCACCTCAGAGCATGCAGGAGAGAAAACAAGTACAACTTTATCCAAGTATTCCAATGATTTAGTGTGATCTCCTGTATCAAAAAGCTTAAGAGCCGTTTCTAAGGCACTCTTAGCTTGTAGCAGCTGGAAAAGCTCCTTTTCGCCGGCAGAATTTCCAGGTTTTAACTCCAGATACTTCTTGTAGTTCTTCTCAGATTCATTATATCTACATCAGCCAAAAAGTTCCTGAATCATATAATTATCCAATCAGAATGGAAGGTAGAGAGTGAAAGCCGGGTTTTCTACATGCCACAACAGTTTAAATCTCCTTTACAATTTTCTCCCCCTCTCTAATATGATCTTTCAAAAGGAAAAATACATTTTTAGTCCATAGGTTTGAGGTGTGGATTCTATTTGGTCCCTATGTTTCAACATTAAACATTTGTACATTTCAGTCCTTGTCTGTCTCTCTTTTGAGTTTATTTTGTACTTATTTCCTTTGAAATATTAAATTAATATCGAGACTAAATGACAACGCCATTAACATGTTGGAATTTAAAATTAGTCTAGTCATTATCTTAGTCAGCATGCCATTATGCAACTAATAATTTTTGTTTTCTCAAGGACTAAAATTTGTGTTGAAATATTTGATTTTATTTTGTGTTATATTTTTCCTTAAATAAATTATTCCATATGTATTATTTCTCTTATTGTAAATTCATATTATTTGTAAAATAGGGTTCCCTATTAAAAGAGGGTGATTGTAAAATTGAAATTAATCAATTAATAATAGAACTTAGTTCTATTTTCATTGTCTTCTTTAATATGGTTGAAAATCAATTTCAGACTAAAATAAGCATTTTATATACCGACAATGGCACTGAATATTTCAATGAAATTTTGAACACTTTTTTTATATCCAAAGGAATTGTCCAAATATGGATAGTTCTACTTCAGCAGGTCAAACACTTCTAATTGATCTCCCTGATCATGTCCCTAAGATTCAAGTTTATTCTAGGAGGGCTCCTATTCAAAGTAGTGTGGATCAAACAGCAGACGTGCAACTACTCCAATCTGAATCCCTGACAAATGAGAATGAGCAGGCAGGTAATCCATTTTCTTCTATTCTTGACCTTGATATTCTCATAGCTCAAAGAAAAGGAGTTTGTAATTGTACAAAACACCCAATTGCAAACTACCTATCTTATCATAGACTGTCTGATAACTATAAAGCTTTCACCTCTAGGATCAATGACCTTTTTATCCCAAGGAACATACAGGAAGCCCGAAATGATACAAATTGGAATCTAGCACTCATGGAAGAGATGAATGCTCTAAAACAGAACTATACATGGAAAATAGTAGAAAGACCAGAAGAAAAGAAAATAGAAATGCAATGCAGCTGAAAGTATTCAGAGGTATAAAGTCAGACTTGTTGCTAAAGGCTTCACTCAGAACTACGGCATTTGATTAGGAGGAACCATTTGCCCCAGTTGCTAAGATTAACTCAATTCGAATTCTTATTTCTGTTGTTGTCAACGATGATTGGTCTCTATATCAACTAGATGTGAAAAATGTTTTTCTCAATGGAGATCTTGAAGAAGTATTTATGGATTTTCCATCCAGATTTGAAATGGAACTTGGAACTAACAAAGTCTGCAAACTTAAAAAGGCCTTATACAGTCTGAAACAGTCTCCAAGAGCATGGTTTGAACGATTCGAGAAAGCAGTTAAGAGTTAAGGATTCTCTCAAAGTCAAGCAGATCATACTATCTTCATAAATTATACTGGTAAAGAAAAAATTGTTGTCTTAATAGCTTATGTGGATTATCCTTACAGGTAATGATGAGGTGGGGATAAGTGAATTGAAAACGAAACTTGCTTCCGAATTTCAAATCAAAGACTTAGGAACGTTAAAATATTTCCTAGGAATGGAATTTTTCAGGTCTAAGCAAGGAATCCTCGTCAATCAAAGAAAATACACGCTTGACTTACTCAAAGAGACAGGTCTGATGGGATACGGGACAACTGAAACCCCTATTCAATCAAATATGAAGTTACAATTAGCAGTTGAAGAAGAGGTGAAAGATAAAAAGAGATATCAAAGACTTGTTGGAAGACTAATCTATCGCATTTGCAGTAAGTATGGTCAGCTAGTTCATGCATGCCCCGGGACCGAGACATTTTGAGGCAGTTAATAGATCCTCAAATATTTGAAGGGAACTCCAGGAAAAGGCATCTTGTTTCAGAAACATGAGAATTTTAATATTGAAATCTACACTGATGTTGACTGGGCAGGAAGTACTACGGATAGAAAATCTACATCAGGCTATTGTTCCTTTGTTGGAGGAAATCTTGTTACCTGAAAAAGTAAAAAACAGAGTGTGGTGGCTAGAAGCAGTGCGAGGCAGAATTTAGAGCATTAGCTCTCGGCATTTGAAGGCATTTGGATAGAGAAACTTCTTGAGGAACTAAAAATCATACAAACAAAGTCGATTCGAGTTTATTGTGACAATAAAGCTGCTATTTCCATAGCTCATAATCCAGTTCTTCACAACAGAAGAAAGCATATTGAGATTGACAAACATTTTATAAAGGAAAAAATCAACACAGGATTAATCTGCATTGCCTACCTACCTACAACAAATCAAATTGTCGATATCTTGACAAAAGGACTTCCAAATATACAATTTAACAGACTTATTGACAAGCTGGCTATGACAAACATCTTTGCACCAGCTTGAGGTTGAGTGTTGAAATATTTGATTTTATTTTGTGTTATATTTTTTCTTAAATAAATTATTCCATATGTATAATTTCTTTTATTGTAAATTTACCTTATTTGTAAAATAGGGTTCCCTATTTAAAAGGGTGATTGTAAGATTGAAATTAGTCGATTAATAATAGAACTTATTTCTATTCTCTAAAAATCGACAATTTGGCATTATTGAAACATAGGGACCAAGTAGAGCTACACTCTTAAGGGGTGTTTGTTAAGTAGTATTACAACAAATCTTTGACTTGGATTTTAGCAAACGCTTGTTTGTGTTATCTAAAAATTGAGCACTTACAAGTTCATTACAACTCTCAATTAAGTGCACAAGTAAATTCTCAAGTTAGTTTTTTAAAAGCATCATAAAACTCCATTTTGGCTCACTTATAACTATTCTACTAAAAACATCATTCAAATAAGCAATTACCTCGAAACTCACACCAAAAACACCATACAAACAAATAAACATATACAAATCATTTTCCAAAACCATTAAACAAACAAGCATTTATTTATAAACCCTCAACTAAAACAAGCAAACAAACAAGCTCTTAGGGACTAAAAAGGTACTTTTCCCTTTTTTGATCACGTTAAACTTTCACTTGTATGAAGTACTCGTTTTTCTTAAGAAATCATGAGCCAAGGCAAACAAAAGAAAATGATGTTATGGAGTCCAGAATCTTCAAACTTTGTATCAGGATGTTTGGTCGGAGAGGGATCAAATAATTTACAAAGCCAAAAGTGAGAATACCGAAGATACTGGGAGTCCGGGGTCATTTTTTTTCATGATTGATATGAAATGTAAACTCTCCTGGATTTTGTTATTTCTTTCTTTCGCGTCTGTTGAATTTAAGATAAACAAATCATTTTTGTAATTTATTTTTATTTTCCATCAAGATGAAGCGTCCTTATCCTCTTTATTATTTATGACTTCCTTTTATCTTAGCACGTGTAAATAGAAGAAAAAAAATGCATTCAAAACGTATAAAAGCTAGTATAGCACACTCAAATGCTGAATGCATACACAAATAATACTGATAGAAGATAATCAAATTACTTTGACTGATAATCTTTCTAATTCTTATAGTAATTTCCATTCTCATCATAAATCAAAGAATATCACGAATTTTTTACGACAACAAAGGTTTATAACAATGGGGAGAAGAAATTATAGAAAATATCGTAGGAATTATATATCTTAGCATAGACAGACGTGTGTATGTCAAATGATCAAATCAAAGCATATCTCCAATTTAGGGACAATCCCAAGTTTCTAATTAGTAAAGACTGATCATCAATTCTGAAAAAGTAATTTACAAAGCCAAAATTTTACAGTCTCTCAATTTGACGCAATAACAAATTATTTATTTGCAAGGATTTCAATAAATTAACATGAGAGGAAAAACCTGCATAACTGGCGAAGAATTGAGCCACTACGGAAGTATGCTTCAGAAAGTTTGGGGTCAGCCACAATAGCAGCATTAAGATCATCAAGTGCCTCACTGTAACGCTTCACCCTTACATTTTGTGAAACTTTCTCAAACAACTCAGCAGAGTTGCCCAACTTTCCATCTGGAGATAAAAGCCAACCAATTACAAGAGGCAACTGATAATTAAAACCATAACTGCAAACCCCAGATAGCAGAAATGATGAGAGGGGAAAAAAGAAGAAGAAAATCAAGAAGAGGGCAGGTTTCAATGTCTTAGTGAGAGCCTTGCACCAGCCAGCTTATGAAGAAATCAAATTTCAAGATAAAAAACCTCACACCCACAGGTTTAACCAGAGGGGCCCCTTCAGGTTCCACAACCAAAATTCAAGGAAGAGACTGAATGTGAATGTGGTACTTAAATTTCAATGCCAGTATGAAAGTGCTGTAATAAACGACCATTTTTTATAACCAGAAATCAAAGCTACGCCTCAATAGATACTAGGGTGCCCACTCATACCAAATTTAAAACATAGAAAACTCAAATAGCAGCAGAAAGAACTATAACAATAAATACTAAAAATCAATATTGATTCTGGTCCGACAAACAAATACGTAGGCCAGAGGAAACTAAAAGCCAAATTAAACTTTCGATGAATTAAAATTGCCTCAATTATCGTAAGAGCTTCAAAATTCGACATCAAACTCATCAGCATCGCAAATTCTTAAAATGCGACAAATAAAGAACCAAAAGAATTATCGATCACACAATGCAGAACTAGATCTAGGTATTTAATCGAAGGGAACAAATCAAACTGAAAAATTAGAAACTCGTTCTAGTAAAACTTCTCCAGCGAATATCAGACGGACAAATCAGAAGGTAAACAAAACGAACCTGAAGCCGAAACCAATGGTTGAAGAAGAAGAAGCTGGCAGACTAGGACGAAATTGAGAAGAAACGCAGTGAACGCTAATCCTCTCCAAGCTGAAGCGTCCATGGCGGATGGTGGAATCGGAAATCTCAACATTGTTTCTTTAGTTCCATTTTCATGATCAGAATCAATATATGTTTTAAATTTAATTCATCTAAATCGGATTTTTTTTTTTTTTAATTTAAAAGAAAAGAAAAAAAAAATTGTTGAAAAACGACTCATTCCACGTATTATCTCCAATGGAAGAATTACACGTGGAATTTAAATATACAAAATTAGCCTATTGAAACCCGCCACGTCACCAGCAGATTTCCAGCGAGTTTCAGTTTTGGGCCTATGTTTTTCACCATTGGGCTTTTATAAGTACGGCCCATAGCCCGTTCAACAATTTGTTTGCTTTTAGACAAGATGGTAGCTAGGTAATTTTCTAAATTATTTTTTAATCGTTTAGTCCTACCCTTAAAAATGAATATTTTTGTTCCGGTGGCGCAGTTGGTTGAAGATCTGGACTCGAGAGGTGTGCTCCTCAAGATTATAGGTACAAAACCTTATCTGTCACAATAGTTTGTAGTCTCCACTTCTAAACAAGAATATTATTAGAAATGTTTCATTGTTTGAAGGTAATTTAGTTCAATATCGTGAAAATCAATATTTAGTTCAAATTTTATTTTTTTTGTTATTATTATTCTTAAAAATCCCCATTATCATACAAACATTTTTCCTACATATTAAAATCCTCATGGATCTTCCTTCTCATATCTCAACTATAAAATAAACAACAAACATACATCTCAAGCTTTTTCCTTCATCCTCCTCCATCATTCCAACCTCCCAAATTTCACCATCTCCATCGGCGAATTCGTCCCAAGAAATCCCCTAGCTCGTTCGCTTTGTTCGAAGGAACTCATGATCACCCCGACACTATTACCCGAGCTCGACGGGCTACTCTTCGTCGATCCCAACTCGGCCGCTTTCAGCAGCAGCGCAGTGGCCGACATTCCTCCGCTGCCAGAGCAGCTCGACGCTATTTTAGAAGACTTGTTTTCGTTCGGACACGGAATTCGGTTTGAGATTTCGAAGAGATGGGATGGCGGGAAGTTGTTGATTGGAATGAGATTGTTGTTCTTGAAGTGATTGAAATTGTTATGGTCGGATTGGATAAAGATTCGACCTTGGGAATTGGTAATATGATTGAAGAATGATTGGTTGAATGAATCTCCAATCAAACTTGAATTTGGATTTGAATTTGAATTTGAATTTGCAATGAATCTTGAACTTTCATCTGCTAGAGCATCACAAAATGCTCTGTGAGTTATGAAGCTGTCTTTCCTGTTTTGGAATTAGTCAAAAAAAACAGAAAAAAGAGTATATAATCAATAAATAAATGTCTTTTAAAAATGGCATTAAATAAACTAAATTTTTTAGGTTTTTTTTTTTTTAGATTACAATAATTGGGATAGGGGATTCGAACTCATAACCTAGTGATCCTTCGACGTTTATTGATATCATTGAGCTACTATTTATTTGACAAATTTTAAATTTAATATGTGTTTAAAAGAATGTGCAATATAAGTTTTTTTTTTTTTTTTAATGTATGATCTTTTGAAATCAGATTCAAAATCTTATGTCATTAGAGTTATGCTCACTTTCAAATATACATAATTGATTAAAAAAAAAAAAAAAATTAGGTAAGGTTGTTAAAGATTCAAATGGACAAATTGGCTAATAAGAAAATTGGTACAAATTAATTTTTACAAATACCGATTTTCATGATCGAATTTATGATTGTGATATTGAGTTGGATTATCTCCAAACAATGAAATCAACGTGTCACTGACCTTCATGATTTTAGATAAGTGTATCTACTATTAACCGAACTCATAATTTCTTAAATAATATCATAGACATATCTTTAACCACTAAAGTAATTAAAGAGCTAAAAATTTTACTTAATCCCTTTCGTAATCATTTGATTTTTCGCCTTTCACTTTCAAAATAGTTTTATCTATTATAGTTTTATCTTCTTTTAAAGAAATACGTGAATCTTAACCAGTATATAGAAATAATTTTTCATAACTTCTAAATTTTAGTTTGATTTTTAAAAATCATAAGTTAGAACCCAAATTTTAGGTTTAGATTTCAAAACCAAAAAACAAAAAAGGAAATAAATAATAATTCATTTTTAAACTCATAAGGGATGTTTGTTTGAAAAATTGTAGAGTGTTTATTTAGAATGTACTTTAGAAATGATGAGTTATTTTGAGTGATTGTAAAGAAGAAATTGTAACAATAGCTCGTTTAGATAAAGTTTCTAAAGAATGATTATAAAAACTGGTTTATAAAATCTTTAAAAACACTCAAAACAAACATTCGGGAGTAAGCGAAAAATAGATGTGGGACAGAATAGATGAACAAAATTACCTAGAAAAGAGAGTTCCACAATCACAGTTGTACTGTCTTGTTCCACATGTTTTGGAATGAGCTTTCCAATCAGATTGAACAGCATATTTCTTACAACATTTCTCACATTTCCATTTCTTCTCCCCATGTTTTCTACTGTAATGTTTTTTAATTCCAGTCAAATCTCCAAGAGCTCTGTTTGGATGATGATGAACACAACATTTTTCTGGGCAAATATATACTTTTTTCTTGTAAATATCTTTGCTGCTTGATGATCTTTGCTTCAGCTTCCATGGCAGATTATGACCTCTTCTGTGAAGTTGCAAGTTTTGATCTCTTTGAAATCCTTTCTTGCATATTTCACATATGAATCTGTTTGTTGCCATTAGACTGTTGGGTGATAAAGCAATTACCTCTGCATCTGGATCTGTATTAATAATTTCAAAAAATAAAATAATAAATTGCTCGATAAAATTAAAATATAACCTTTTGGGTTGATTTGTGATTTGTTACGATTTAGTATACAGTAATAAACATCATGTTTAGCTGCGGTTGAAAGAAAATAATGGAAGGGAAGGGATAAATAAATGATCGGTAGGAGTAAATTAGTGATTAATGAGA
>JBBMEG010000024.1:15665676-15680316 GCA_037832605.1 Cyclanthera cordifolia
TCTAATCACCCATAAAATTATCAGAGAAAAAGAGGAATCAATATTCTTTTGCTGAAATCAGAAATGGAATTCATACCCACCACCACCACCACCAGGAAAGCCGCCTCCACCGCCGAATCCGCCGTCGAAAGTAAATGTAAATTGCTGCCCTCCGCCACCAAAAGGATTGAAACCACCTCCACCACCCATGCCCATGTCTTCAATGTCTTCCCCTCTATCGAATCTTGTACGCTTTTCTTCATTGCCGAGGACCTGCAAGGATGCAACTTAACCACTCAACTACATGTTATCCATACTGCATAATTACCATCTTTTTCACAGTAAAGATTGTGTTAAACGTTGTTAGTGTCGTTGAAACCCGAAAGATGGAAACAATGCCGAAAAATGGTAACTCAAATATTAGATAATGTAGCATTTCATCTCATTTGGTAGCGCAGAGAGTAGCTCACGTATCATATAAAGATATTGAAAACTCCTCAAAAATTTCTAATGTCGAATAATGATGAAAATCTCCGACAAGCCATTTCAAGATTGTGTCTTTTTTTTTAATGAAAACTAGAAAATTGAAACTTCGCTACACTCTACTATACTCGGGGTAACCACGCCTATCTCTCAGCCGACACGAGGAGACATTGAAATAATCGAGACACAGGAGACAATCTACAAATTAATGTCACAAATGGGTCTCGAGTATGGGGACCTTGAAAAAAGCACACCTTCAAAACCCAATATAACGCCCGCGGTTAGGAGGGGTACATGAACGAACTGAGTCCACATCCGAATGAGAGGGATCTTGGGGATATAGTCCCATGGTTAAGAACGCTTAAAAGAATTGATTTTTACTACTTATACCAACAAAGTGCACCTTCTTTTTCGGTAGCTTAATCGAAGGAACTTCACAATTAAGCGTGCTTAACTTGGAGTAGTCTTAGATTGAGTGACCTCTTAGGGATTTTCCTATGATGCATGTGAGTGAGGATAAAACATGCTAAAAGGATCTGTGTTGGTCTGTGGAGATAGTTTTCACTCTTAGAAGCACTAAGAAACAAGTAGTTAACCGTGGCCAGGTCGCAAGGGATGCAGGGGAATGCCAGTTCCGAATTCCAAGACCTCATCCGAATCCTGGACTACGGGCGTTACACCCAAGCTTTCGACTATCGCGCCACCCCTTGGGTCGGATTTAAATTGGTAGACCAAATATTCACTTAAAACTCTAATACCATATTAGATAATGTGAAATTCTATCTTAAAATCGATTGATAGTGAGGAGAATAGCCCTTATAACTCATAAAAGTGTTGAAAACTCCTAATCTTTCCGATGCGGGAGAATGGTAAGGATCTCCAAGATAGAAAGTGTCGTAGCTGTGGTATTTTTGCAATGGATGGCAAGAACATATCTTACCTCATATGCAGCAGCAATATCTCGGAACTTGGCTTCTGCTTCCTCTCTATTTTCTACATTTTTGTCAGGGTGCCATTGCAGAGCAAGCTTTTTATAGGCTCGTTTAATCTCAGCCACAGAAGCAGTCTTTGAGACCCCCAAAATTTTGTACCAGTCTTTTCGTTTGCTCATTTTTAAAGCCTTTTCAGCCCTCATCAGTGACTCCCTAATGTTCATATCCTGCAAACATTATTGATCCCGTTAATTGATGATAACATATGGAGGTAAAACCTTCGATGAATTAACCTTGTACTAATTTCATTTATCTTACAATGAATTTTTTTTTTATAATAATACAAATTGATATAAACAAAAGTTGTCATACTACCACCAAAACTTACCCCATTCTCAAACCTAATTATTTAAACTTAAATCCATCTTTTTAAATAAATTATTCGTTCTTACTACATAAACAAACATCACAACTAGATTAATCAATACGAATATAAAGAAATGGTCTTTGAATAATCAAAGAAGCCCCATAATGAGATTAGTTCAGAATTGAAAAGACTTAAAAAAGAGAAAAACTTGCCACCATATGAATAAGCAGGCAAACCCTCTTTAATTCCTATGTGGCACCATTGGGTGTCACAATTTTTTTGTTCCAACAATATTAAAAAAAAAAAAAAAAAATTGTGGCTCCAATAGTGCCACATACGAACTTGTCTCAAGGGGCAAATTTTTCTCTTTAAAAAAATAGTTTTATCTACACCCTGCATAACTAATGCTATTATATATATTTATTTATTTATAAAACTGCTATAACCAACCTGCGGTGAAGTTTGAGCCGCTGACTTGAGATCTTCAACAGCACCCTCCCAGTCCTCAGTTAAAAGCTTTGCTTCACCTCTCTGAAAAAGACAGTTCCCAGCATTAAAGAACTTGAGATCTTATGCACAAGAATTAACAAACTTTCGTCCCTTTGGTTATGTCGGATTGATTAAGGCCATTGGCAAGACAGTCACAAGCAAATGAATTGAAGCGAAGAGAACCCAGTTAGCTTCTGTCTGGGTTTCTAACAATGTACAAAAATAAAGATCTTGAACGCAAGGAAGAAGATGGTAATCGTAGCTCAACATAACAGCTCAGCATACCGAAGATGTATCAGAGAAGCTTCTATGAACACATTGAAGAAGAGAGTGGGTCCAGGAATGAAAAAGCAGGGTCCGACGTGTGTGCAACACTAATAAAGTAAGTTGCAATAAAATGGAATCCACTGAAGAGGGAGATCCAGTGCACGAGGACCAAAACAAAAAGTAAAGCAGACCTGAACCAAAGCTTCAATAAGGTTTCCATCAATGTTTAGTGCTTCACTGCAACTGGAAACAGCATCCTTTCCACGACCAAGCTTCACCAGTACCTTGCATAAACCAAGATAAAGATGTACATTGTGCGCGAGATGATTGGGGTCTAATGCAAGGGCTGCATTATACTCCTCCACTGCCAACCGCAGCTTACCTTTGCTGGAATTATCTTCTGCCTGTCAACATAGTTAAAAATATTATATTAAAAAAAAGAGTAAAAGATAAATAGCGTTAGAGAATTGGTCAAACTTATAATCTTTATCCGACCAAAGAAAGGGGTCTAGAAAATTCCATTAGTTGTAATATTTTTACTTCCAATTAAAAATAGAACATTCAAGTAAATTAGAGTTAATTGATTTCTTAAGTTGCTTGGGCTTACACTCTTGGTCTTCTTGAGCAGATTCTTCAATCCAAAATAAGCTTTCTTCAGTTCACCATGTTCTGGATCTAGGCGAAGACCCTTCTGAAAATGCCTGGAAAAATTGTCCATGTATAAAAATCTGTCCATGTTATACTAAGTAATATTTTCAACAGTATTTACAGACAAATAAACCTCAAAGCAACGTCATGATCTGCCAAATAGTAGTAGGCACGTCCACGAAGTAACAATGCATCCAGATTGTTTTCATCTTCTTTAAGAATATGGATAGTCTCAGAGATGGCAGCAGAATAATCCTTGGTTGCCAACAATAATTTTATTTTCAGGAGTTTGGCCTACAACAAATTGATGTAAGCAATAAGTAAAACTTCAAGAGGATAACTCAAAGAAGTAAAAGGTCAAATTGAATAAAAGATGGTATCACCTCAGAGCATGCCGGAGAGAAAACAAATACAACTTTATCCAAAAATTCCAATGATTTAGTGTGATCTCCTTTATCAAAAAGCTTAAGAGCCGTTTCTAAAGCACTCTGAGCCTGATGCAACTGAGAAAGCTCCTTTTCACCAGCTGAACTTCCGGGCTTCAATTCCAGATACGTCTTGTAGTTCTTCTCAGACTCATTATATCTACATCAGCCAAAAAGTTCCTGAATCATATAATTATCCAATCAGAATGGAGGTAGAGTGCGAGAGCAAGGTTTTCTAGATACCACACGACGGGTTAAGTTTCTTTTACAATATTCTCCATCTCAAATACAAATTTTGTTTGAAGTATGTTAAACCTTCTCTAGGAAGATGAACTCTTTGTTTACTTGGGATATCATGAGACATGGCTACAAAAGAAAATGATGTTTTGGAGTCGTGAAGCTTCAACTCTGTATAGGTCTAGGAATATTTGATTGGAAAGGGGAGAAATAATTTACAGCCAAAAGTAAGAATACTGAAAATACTTTGGATGATGTCAAAAAAAAAAAAACTTGGGATTGATTTTTATTTTTTTTTCTTGTGAAGCTTGCTATGAAAAGTTGACTAGATTTTGATATTTCCTTTCTTTGTGCCCATTTAATTAAAGATAAACAGATCCTTTTTGTAACTTATTTTTATTTTCCCCCAGATAATGCTTCATTATCCTCTTTATTATTTGTGCATCTATTTTTTAGCACATGGAAAACTAAGTTAATTTTCTACTAAAACGTACAAGAGCTAGTATAACACACCATAAGTACAAACATTAACAATATTGATATAACCCATTACTCTCACTAACGATCATTACAATTCTCAGACATAATCTTTTCCATTATCATCATTATAATGAAAAATACATAAAAAAGTATAGGAAATTTTTTACCACGACCAGGGTTTATAACCATAAGAAGAAGAGATGGTAGAAAATAATGGAGGCAGGCAGTTATATACCTCAGCAATTATCATAAGCAGGCAACATGTACGTCAAACCAAAGCATATTTCCAGTACAGAGACAATTCTCTAATTGCTAATCCAAATTTGAAGAGTAATTTCAATGCCAAAATTCAACTACTCTCAATCTCAGCAATACATTGCAAAGAATTTTAATAAATTAACAAGAGGGATAAAAACCTGCATAACTGGCGAAGAATTGAACCACGATGGAAGTATGCTTCTGAAAGTTTGGGGTCTGCCTCTATAGCAGCATTAAGATCATCAAGTGCCTCACTGTAATGCTTCAGCTTTACATTTCGTAAAACTTTCTCAAACAACTCAGTGGAGCTACCCAACTTTGCATCTGGAGATACAAGTCAATCAATGACAAGATGCAACTCATAATAAAAACCATAACCAAAACCCAGATAGCAGAAAAGAAGAGAGCAGGTGCCAATTTCTTAAGGAGAGTCTTGCATCAGCCAGCATATGCAGAAACAATTCAACATCCTCTTAGAGCACTCAAGTTTTCTTTAAAAAAATTTATATGCACATGTCAAATTTGAGTTTTGGGGATCATGTATAAATTAATAACAAAGATGCAATTCCTAATACTGTTACTGAGTATTAAAGATTAGTTTTCTGATCATGTAATAATTATTTCCTCTACTTAATGGAGCTCAAGGCATTTAGATCAACATAAAAAAGAAAGTTCGCATAATTATTAATTAATAGATGTAAGACAGCGATAGCGACTTATGTGCATCAAACGATCCAACTTGAAACACCACACCACAAAGACCTATACTTGGGACATTCTATGACGTGCAAGAGGGAGGATCCAACACCTCCTCATAGTACTATTTTTTAACTTCAACTACAATTGGGGTGTGGGATCCACATATTACTATTTTGAAACCAAAAACATGGCTTGTTTTTTTCTAAAGCTCGATGTCCGGGTTTAACACTAATCCTAACGCTTTGTGTTCTACCATAGCTAACTTATTGTGTTGAGATACAAACAAAGTTTTTCCACCTTGGTTAGATGAGAGGAAGATCGTGACAACCATCTTCATTAAGACCGTGAAATAAAAAATAAAGCCATGAGGGTTGTGAAGATTCAGGTTGAGTTCATTCAACCATTAGACACGGGGATTTCAAGAATTTGAATCACACAATATTTAATCCTAAGACATTATGCAAGGTACTCCTTCAGGCTTCAAGTTCAAATGGATTTAACAACAGGGGCACCTCAGGTTCCCTCCAAATCCAAAACTTACACCATAAAAAGACTGAATGAGATATTTGAATTTCGATGGAGTCATTTTACTCGAGGAGAATGCTGGAATAAGCGAGCAAATTCAAAACAGTAGCAAAAGATAAAATAGCAGCGGAAGAAGAACAGCAACAATAAATGTCAACAAAATGTAAGACTACAAAAATCGAAAATCCGAGAAAACTGTAATGACAATATCGATTCCAATTAATTAAGAATGCTGTAATTATCGTAATAGCTCCAAAATTTGGCAACAGAATCATCAAAATTTTAAACCTCAACAACGTGAACAAACAAAGAACAAAATCAAATAGTGCACATAACAGAAATACATCTAAGTAACAAATCAAAGATAACAACGCGAACTGAAAAATTAGAAACTCCGTCTAGTTCAGTTTTGCCAGCGAAGATCAGACAGGTAAATTAGTGTAAACTAACGAACCTGAAGCCGAAACGAAAGGTTGAAGGAGAAGAAATTGACTGACTAGGACGAAAAGAGCATAGGCTGTGAAAACTAACCCTCCCCAAGCTGAAGCATCCATGGCGGATGGCTGAATAGAAAATCTCATTCTTAATTTCTTCAAGTTCTAAGTTTCATAAACACAATCAAAACTCGTGTAAATTTTAATTAATCTAAATCGAAAAGTGACTCTCGTTGTTTTGTTTTGTTTGTTTGTTTTTTTTTTTTTAAATCAATTTTAGTAATAAAATGACTCATACCACGTATTTGTTTCCAATGGATGTGTCACACGTGGATAAAATATTTATATGTTTCTAAACACGTGGATTAATTTTTGTCAAAAAAAAAAAATTTGATATTAAAGGGAAAACTAAGCTTGAGTTTTTTTTTTTTTTTTTTTCATGAATGAAAGAAATGAAGACAATGGGTGGGAAAAGGTAAGGACAATTAAAATTAAAATTATGTTCAACTACATTTATTTTTATTGAAATAATTATTAATTAGTATTTATTAATTATGATTTTAATTTTAACATTATTTAATTGTGATTCCACTAAAAATAATTTGTTGAGCATTTAACCTCTAGCTACCACTAGACCAAATACAATTTTTAATAATATAATGAATTGTTTTTGTAATTTAATAAAGTTTTTAGATTAAAGTTGCACTTAACCTAACCACATTTCACATTTTCTAGACTACAAAAAAAAAAAAAAAAAAAAAAAAAAAAAAAAAAAACTTTTTTATTGACAATTTAAATACGTTATTTGCTTCAAAAGCACCTATTTAATTTCTTAATTTGGTTTATCATTTTTTGAACTCTTATAAATTAATAACCCCAATATAACTTAGAAAAAGTCGAAATAATGACAATAAGTTGGTGATGCAATAATTTCATTATTTGATGTTAATTCAATTCAACACTAACATCACGTGTTCGATCTTATAAATCGGTATTTAGCTCTTAATTTATTTGAGAGCAATAATATTCCTATGTGTGGTGTAAGACACGTGATCTTCGATATCTAAGATAGATAAGTATTTGGTCGACTCGTTCACAAGAGAGTACTAACTTTTATGAACGACCGTTGCGATTGGACCACTCACATTCAAATCCTTATCCGAATATCTCGAGAAATATTTTACTAATAACAAATTAATTGATTTCAATGAGCTAACATTACCAAAGACAATTTATTCACTCAATTTAAAATATTAACATTTTGGTCACTTCACAACCAACATTCTTAATGCTATAATCGATTTTTTTTTTTTTTTTTTTTAAATAAATTTGATACATGAATATAGTTGCATGTTCGAAAATTGACGTGGAAAAAAAAAAAAAGAAAAGCCGAAAATGCTTACGACGCCGTTTCGAAACCTGTGGGCGGAGATAGCGAAAATTCAGAATCCGCGATTTTCATATCTCCCCCTCTTGTATTTTTCTGGAAGCTTCCTTCTGCGGTTCATCTCTGTCGTACATAAACTACAACAGTAGCTCATTGTGAACGCCATTGCGCTCAGCTTCAGAGTTTCTGCCATGGAAGACGACTTCGATTTTGGTGACAAAGTTCCGCCGGCCGTCAATCGCATGGTAACTCCACAGAGCTCTTCTCAATCCATCTTTATGTCATTTCTCTCTTTCTTTCTTGTTTACTGCCTAATTTAAGATCTCTGTGAATGCGGAGCTGCTCCTCCTTTTGTTTTTACCCCTCCAGATTTTGATTTTCTGATGCTTCTTTATGTTTGCTTTGATAGTTCAAATCTAATGGTTGTGGTTTTATAAGAATGAAAACCATAATCAGATCTACACTGATACGATAATGTTGCATATACTTTTGTCATTTTGCTTTTGTTTTCATCAAAATGTCTAGTATCGATGATTGTCATCATTCTATAGAATCATAATTTTTGTTTTTTTAATCTAAAAACTGATACGATAAGGTTGGAGTCTTTCCTTAAATAATCAATTTTTTTAGGATATTTCTGACCAACTCCTCCTTGGAGACACATTTGGTTCTATAAAACAGATTTTCACAATGACCTTATTATAGCTTACTCACTCTTCCTCTTAGAGTACACTGCACTATCACAAATTTTCGAGTTATGTTTGTGGCATAGCTATCCTACTAATTGTCTAGGGTAGTAATCCTATCCAAATCTTAATATTGTCTATTTTAGACATTTATCTCAAATTTTGTTTTTTGTTTCACTCATGGTCTCATTTCAATGGGATGATTGTTAAGTTGTTGAGTACAAGTTGGAGAGGAGGACAACAAACTCTACATAGAGGGTACTACAAAGACTCAAACCACTGATCGAGTGGATGCTAATGCAACACTAGTGCCAGTTGAGCTATGCTCGCTTTGATAACGAGTACAAAACTTTCCTAACTATTCATGAAACGAAAATATTCAGAACATATCAATAATTTCCGTTTCTGTTGATTAAAATGACAGAGATCCGCCTTGAAAAATGGATTATTTTTGGCTGTCAATAATAGAAAAGTTTCTTTCAATATTTAACCAGCAATGGTCATCCATAGATTAAATATACAATTACTTCACTTACAACTTATTGTTTGTACTTTTCTACCGTCGAACAATCATGAATTTTCATCAACGATAGTAGTTTCCCAATTTAAAAGTTAACGGTTCAATTTAATTTAGAACAAATTTCTTTTGAAATTCAAACGTTAAAACATCAGACAATATATTTTCAAGTGCACATTTTAGTGTCTGAGTTGTGCATAACTTAATCCAAACGTTGAACATCAAACAACGTATCCTTTGAGGTGCACTTAAATGAATGATTAGAAATGAGTGGTTAGAAATAAATGATTATTTTGATTAGTTAGAAATGAGTGATTTAAAATGAGTTATTATTTTGAGTGAATAGAAATGCATGGTTACACTAGCTAGTTGGATGTGCATGTTTGAAGAGGCTCATTAACCACGTGAAACAAACCCCTCTGTAAGGAATTAATTCTTAGATAGATGGTCACTATAGATTTGATCCCATAACCTCGAAATTCTTCATGAATTACAATACTTTATTCGATTATTAGGTCCATTCATGATAATTAGAAAACAAAAAGGTTATGAAACAATGCCCGAACAGCTTCTTTCTTGTGGCCTTACAATGGCTCTCATGGGTTTCTTCTACAATTCATTCCTTGTTGTGTATGTCCATAATTCATATGATGAACATTGTAATTTGGCTTGTTGCAGGGGAACGCGATGAGGAATGCAGATGCGAGAGGATTCAATCCAGGAATGATTGTGCTGCTCGTAATCGGGGGGCTGCTGCTTGCTTTTCTCGTTGGGAATTATGTGCTGTACATGTATGCACAGAAGACCCTTCCTCCGAAAAAGAAGAAACCAGTTTCAAAGAAGAAGATGAAGAGGGAGAGATTGAGGCAAGGTATTTCAGCTCCTGGAGAGTAGTGCATTTTCTCACTCAAGTTCTCCCAATGAATTTCAGTGCTTAAAAGAGTTTGTTTTGTTTATTAATGTTGTTAAGTTCTTTAGAATCTGAACTTTATAACTAGAACTTGTAATTCTTAGAGCTGAGAAATAAGAATAAGAATAAAAATGTAGCTTTTATGGTGTATAGATTTTGCTTCAAAATTATTCCATCTTTCTGTCATTTTTGAAACTTTCTGATCCACATTGGCTAACCAGGTATAAGCAAAAATTCGATCAAGTTATTATTTGATCGTGTTCAAAATGACAAAATATTTTAAAATTTTATAGAAGATATAATTTTTTAAAACAAAACAAAATATAAGTAATTTTAAGTTTGTATTCTTTTTTGAATGTTGAGAAATTCAAACGGTACAAGAACAAATGTAAAAAATTCAAGAACTAAAACGATATTTTATCGTATTTTTTAATTTCTGTTTTTTATATTATATATTTTTAGAAACTCCTAATAGGGTGACCCAGATAGAGATGTACACGAGCGGGAATGTAACAGGCCCATGACAATGCACGAGAATCAAGTTCTCCAAGAGGAATCCCGATATAATTCTATTTTCAATTTCTTATTCTGAAATTTTTTCTATATTAATTCAATTCATTAAATTTTTTTTAAAAAAATCAATAGCTTAGATAAATGTTTATTAGTTTTAATTAACTAGTTAATCATGTAAGAAAAGTATTCATCAAAATAGAAATTTTTAACACTTCATGTATTATAAGTGCATTAAATATAATATATAAACTATGTGAGAAATGGAGAATCGGGGTTGAGGAATACATTTTCGTCCCGTTTAGCTTCGGAAAAAATTATCATCCCACCCATCCTCATTCACCATCTAATCAAAAATTCCCCGTCCCATCAAGAGCGAGTTCTTGCTAGACCCGACCTCTAGAAAAAATGGACATTTCTAGACCTATAGAAATGTTTGAGTAGTTATATTCAATATAATAAACAAAATATACTACAATATTATACAGTAAATTATCGATGTAAAAACCAAATAGATGTAGTAGACTTTCTAAGTTGATTCAGATGGACAGGCCAAACAGGCCCGAGTTAGAAGAATGATCGAGAGTTTTTTTCTACATGGGATGGAGACGGGATTGTTAGAGCCGATGGTCCTTTTCAAAAAGCCGAATCAAAGTTCAACCGATGTTCCTTTTCAAAAAGCAGACTCGAAGTATAGTGTTGAACAGTAACTATTGAGTTCTATGACTTTGAACTCAATGAAATCAGTTATAGATACTACTACTGTGAAAAAAAATGCTAGACAGGTTCAATTTTTGAATTTGATCGTGCTCTATACCCCATGTTCACCTTTCTCTTTATCTATGCATACCTAATGAGAGTATGATATGCTGCCTCATTCATCCAAAAGGAAATATTGATCCGCAGATATGATATACAAATCAAAACATTCATCCCCATCAAAATCCAAACTAAGAGAAACAAAGCTGGTTCTAGTGACCACCAATCTTCAACATATTTTATACATACAACAACAACAATATATTACTTTTACCCACAAATACAATACGTCGTCCGTCTCGTTCATACAAAACATCGTCGACTCTTTATCCTCTAAATATTTAATATCCGGGTCATCGACCACAAATATATTTTGCAGATTTTCAGCAGCAAGATGATCTCAGACTCCCCGCCCCATGTTCTGTTCTGCAGGTGGGATCATGACTAACACGGGACGAGCATTGAATCCGGGATGAGGCATTCTTCGACGGAGTTCACGACCTTCCTGGCAAAGTGCACACGTGTGGCAGAAGACATGAGTTGCAAAGTCACAGACGGATTCACAGTGCTCGCGCTGAACTTCGTCTTCAACACAGGGCCCGCAACAGCCACATGACCTATGAAGCGCCCCGCAGTTACCCTGCTCATAATAAGAACACAGCTAACGAATTAAACTACCACATCAATAAAATTAAAATGTAAGCAAATCTTACGAGGAGAGTCTTGTGTTAGATAGAATAAGAAAAAGCCCCCACCATAGTTATTATGTATAAAAACATAGCTCATCAAACCATCAAAGGCATTTTCTAGTCAATACTCAACATTGAGGGTATGTTTGGAGTGGTGGGATGTGAGGGGAAGGGAAGAGAAAGAGACCCTTTTTCATTGTCTGATCCACCAGGTTCCCACTCCATCGATCACTAATTTACTTTACTTCCCTTCTTTTATCCCGTCATTTCCCTTTCCGCCGTAGTCAAATATGCTCTTTTTAAGTTAAAACAGAATACATATATCAAAGGAGTAGGTTTAACTTGCCTCTAGATTGAACATTCGGCGAACAGCAGTACGAGTGGGATGTGTAAACCATGGAGCAAGGCAGTTCCAACCAAAGAAAGAGGTTCCAATTAAGTAGAGACCAGAATATGACAAGCAATGGTTTGCAAATGTCCCAGGAGAAGTCCCAAGCCTCTCTGCATTGCTTCCATACAGCATACAAGGAGCCACACTTCCAAGAAGACCTACACAAAAAGTGGTTGTTAGTTGTTTTGCCTTATTTTCTCAAATTTCATTTCAGTTTCTTCCCATCCCAATCACCACTATTACAAAAAATGAGTTCCTAATTTTATTTCAATGGCTTGGTCCTTCTTTTGTCAATTATTCTTAACAAATATTTTGTTACGGTTTCCTTTTCGTTGAATTACATTAAACCACCCATCAACCATGGGTTAAGGGTAAATTTAATTATATTAACCAACACTTTTCTTATTCGTTAAAATGATAGTTTGTTTCTTTTCTCGTGCTTCTCCCAACCCCCAAGAAAATTTTGTTCCATGAATGGAAGTTTCTCTTTTGTAGTTGAAGTTAGACGAAATTGAACAGAAAACCCTCTACCTCAGAGAGTTATTACCCTCCTCCGTGAGAGTGGTGGGTGCCGAGTTTTCCAATAGATTAACTATCAATTATCTCCCATGAATGTCTCTCTCTTTTTAAGAGTCCATGTCCACGCCACTTTGGGTACATTAAGGTTTTCCTTATTAAGATTACCTAAAAATTCAAACGCACGACCTCTAGTTAGGTATTACAGAGAGTCTGTGACTCTCACCGGTCTTTGCCAATGGGCTGCCTTTTGGGGGCTTTTCTCACATAAATGTCCTGAATTCCTCCAGCCCCTTTTTCCCAATGAAGAAATATAGCAGTCAAACATGACAAAAACCAACAAAATATTAGGTACACCGTACACAAGCATTTGTTTTCCTTCATTGACCCAACGGATTTCATTAGAATGGGTATTTAATAGAAAATTAAGAACTAGTTGAAAGACTTTTGAACTCTATAAACATCAAATACTTGTTTATATCAACTAGTATTAAACAAACTGGCTATGGTCAGTTGGTCACAGAAATTCAGCCGAGCAGCCTTGACCGCCTAGTCTAGACGCCTAAACAAGTGGTAGCATTGGTATTAGCGAACGAAACACTGCAAAACTCAATTCTTCTATTTTATATCCGTTAGTATCCATAGAAGCTTACTACACACACTTCGACCGATTGAACAATCCCCTTATCCTAAATATTTGGTTGTCAATGAAAATTGTGATTCCCAAGCCCTTCTTATATAGCCCAGATCTTTTCTGAAATCTATTTAAAGAAATAGAAATATACTATTGCCCAAGTAAGTGCTTGCTAGTATATTAAAATGTTTCATCCTCAACTTTGGTCAGAAAATAAATAAGCTAGAGAGGCAAACCACATAACAAATAATGATAATGAATAAAGCCAATACATACACAGAAGGTGACCGATCTGTTCCTTAAATAACAAATATACACTAAAAGAAGCAAAGAAACGATTTCTATTATCTCTAGAAACAAGGTAAATCACTAAAGAGGTCAATCATAATCTTGAGAGGATGAAGTAAATATATGATTTGATAATCAGAGATCCCCTGATAAAGATTATAAAGAAAAAAAATTTAAACAGCCCAAGTTTCATTTCGTCATTTCAAATTAATTTCCTTGTTAATCAATGATTATTATTAATTAACACTACACAAGAGAGGGGAAACGATTGAAAAATTGTTGGATTTAGACAATAAACTTCTTCCCGGATGAAATTACAGTGCCACAAAGATTGGACCCAATTCCAGTAACGATTCCAAAAACCCTAAACATAAAAGAATCACAGAATCCATAACCTCACAGCAAAAAACCCAATCCCAATAATAATAAAAAAAAAGAGATAGACTTACAAACTTCAAGATCGCTGCTGCAGAATTCATCGTGGCGACCAAGACAAGCGCAAAGACCAGTTTCCCATTGAGCACGACCGACCGGTTCGCCCATCACACCGCCATGAACGGGGAGCCCATCGGCGGTCCACTCATAATCGTAGGCGCTGCCTTTGTTCTCCTCTGCCGCATATTTCTGAAAAGGAGACGGCGGAGGCACCACGTCAGGCTTAGCTCCGGTGGAGCCGCGATGTGAATCCTTCTCATCGGGATTTTCAACTACTTTGCCGAGAAGTGGGCTCGATTCCTCAAGGTTTTGAGCATTAGCCATGTTGAATTCGAGAAAATTGAAAGAAAAAAAAAAGAACACAGATGAAAAATTCAGAATCGAAATGCGAAAACAGGGGGAGACGAGGTCAGAAACTTAACAGGAAGGGAAGAATTGAAGAACCATGTCTTTGCTGCTCCGCAGCTTTTTATATGGCTGCAGAAACTTCCACAACAGTTCTTCTTCTTTTTTTTTTTTTCTTTTTTTTTACAGCTTTTTTTGGCATTAGCTCTAATTAGTAATTACGAATACAAATTATTGGTTAAAAATACCACTTTCCATTATATTTTAACACTTTAAAAGGTCAAGTTATTTTAAGTTTTTTTTTTTTATCAATTTTATTTAATTGTTCTTAATTATGAGTTGAGTTGGTG
>JBBMEG010000024.1:15773703-15793805 GCA_037832605.1 Cyclanthera cordifolia
ATATATATATATATATATATATATATAAGATTATTGAAATTGTATAAGACTATTTTTTTGAAAAATAAACAAATTATACAAAATTTTTGGATAAGATTATTGAAACAATGTTGTTGAAGTGCCCAAGCATTAGTGTAGGGGATAAAACATGGAAGGTAAAGCCTAAAAGAACTACGACAGACAGAAAATATATGACCCTAAAATTTTTAACTACTTCCAACTATGTAGATCAGAAAAGATGTGGACGGTCTTTGCTAGTTCTTTGAGAGGATGTTATGATGTTCATATGAATGATACTCTCGTTTGCCTTATTCTTAAGTGGGGGTTTCTAGGAAAGTGGGAGACTTTAGATCTATCAGCCTAGTTACTAGCATGGATAAATCATTGTGGAAGCATAGTTATTAGCCTAGTTTCTCCTGTAGAGGAAAATGGTGCCTTCATCGCAGGTAGACAAATTTTAGAACATTTCCCAATTGGAAAATGAGGTTATCAAGGACTTCAGAAGTAGGAGGAAGGAAGGGTTGATTTTTAAAATTGATTTTGAAAAGGCTTACAATCACGTTGATTGAAGCTTTTTGGATAAAGTGGTGGAATCGAAGGATTTTGGGCTAAGTAAAGATTTTGAATGCAAAGTTGCATGGGTGCAGTATCTTATTACTCTTTCCTAGTGAATGGGAAGCCCAAGGTAGATTTAAGGCTACTTGAGAACTAAGTCTGGGAGATCCCCTCCCTTTTTTTAGTTTTTGTTGGTTGTTGAGGTCCTTAGTAGTCTTACATCGGGTGGTGTGGAGATGGGGTGGTCAAAGGCTTTAAGGTGGGTTTAGATTTCTTAGTGATTTCTCACCTTCAGTGCATAGAAGATACCTTATTGTTTTCCTCGGGGGGAGGAGCATTCCTTTAAATATACATAACCATCTTTTAGAGTTTTTTGAGTCGCGTATCTGGCTTAAGAATTCATGGGATTAAAAGTTAGATTATCGACATAAACTATCAACTATGTGGGGCTAGTTTGGTGGGGGTGCATGGTGGGGCTTTATCTAATTGCTAATCTGGGCCTTCCCTTGGGCTAGTCATCTCGCTCCTTGCTACGTTAGGAGCATGTCATGAATAAGGTGTGGAAGAATTGTCAGCCTAGAAATGAGTTTTTCCTCCAAATGGTAATTGACATTGTTTCAATTGTCTTGCCCCTCACTGTGCTAGGAGCCTATGGTGAGTAAGGTGAGGAAGAATTTTTAACCTAGGAAATGAGTTTTTCCCCCAAATGGGGTAGGTTGACGTTGTTCCAGTTAGTCTTAAGTGGTATTTCGTTGTATTATATGTCACTATTCAAACTCCAGAGGAGGTTTGCAATTCCTGGAATTTTAAAAAAATGTGCTTTTTTTTTGTTAGAAATGAAAACATTTTTATTGATAAGATGAAAATGTTACGTGGTAAATGTCAGGTTTTAAGCCTTTTGTGGAAAGGGGCTGGTGAAGGTTAAGGTAGCCACTGGCCACTTGATTAGATGGAGGTGGTTTCTAAAAGTTTGGACTCGGGAGCTTTGAGTCTTGGAAACTTGAGAGCTTGCAATAGATCCATATTTCCAAAATGGTTACGGAGTCAAGATCCTAATGCTCTATGGCAGAAGGTAATTGTGATCAAGTATGGTTTTTGTCCCTTTGGTGAAACTTTGTGTAGGGGTCGAATTTCCTTCAGGAATCCTTAAAAATGAATTATAGGAGAATACCCCTTTCTTTTCACGTCTCTTAGTATCTAAAGTTTCCTCTATTGATATCTGATAGGATTGGGCATTTAGAGGAATTAGGATTAATGTAGGGGTATATGAGTTACTAGTTAGAGAGTTTGTTAGGGAATATGGTTATAAATAAAGGGTGTGAGTAGTGGGAGAGGTATAAATGTATTGTGTCCATTTTGGTTTTGAGCTCGAGGTTATCCTCAAGAATGGGAGGTTCCAAGTACCTACAGTTTCTTGGTTAGTTTGTATTTTGGTCCTCTTTTGTTTCGTAATACAATCCGGGTTCTATGAATAGTGAGTGATGAGGTCTCTACTCCTTTTAGGAAGAAAGAGAGGGTGATTCTCTTTTATGAATTTCTTTTCAAACTTAGTATTGGTTATCTAGCATGAAATTTTGTTCGATCTATGAGGTGTTATTTGTTTTGGATTGTTTTGGATCTTAGCTCGTGCTTGAGTTGGATCTTGAGCTGTTGTTGATCGATGAAGAGACGTTTGAGATCATTGATCTTATTGTTTTGGTGGTGAATGTTCAGAGTGTGCAGGTAGAAGGGACGTTGGTTCTTGGGTTCCCAACTCTTTTGTTGGTTTCTCTTGTAAATCCTTGGATGAGTGTGTTGTTATCCCCTTCTTACCTTAAGCGTGGAGGGAAATTTTAAGTTCGCCTCAATTTGGAAGTTGAAAATTCCACAGAAGGTAAAATTCTTTATTTGAAATTTTTTTACATGATAGGATGAATACTTTGGATGGGTGACGAGGAGTGTTCTCAACTTGATGGGACTGCGGCGCGGTATTCTTGGCTGAAGGAATGAAGTGGATATCAATCATATTCTTTGGCTTTGTGATTTTACCAAGTTGGTTTGGAGGAGTTTGTTATAACATTTGATTTTTCTTTTGCTAGACCTTGGGATTCTAAGGGTTCTATGGTTAAATGTATAGGCCATCCCCTCCATAAAAAGGAAAATTTTGTGACAAGTTTGTGTTTGTAGTTGTACTACGTTGAATCAAGCGTGTGAGAGATCCACGAAGGATAATTTGTACCTTATTAGATTCTATAGTTTTCTTTGGGCTTTGGATACTTACATGCTTAATGATTACTATTTAGGTCATATTTTGTTGGATTGAAACATTTGCAGGCTCCTTCCTTCTTTTGTGGACTCTTTTTGGCATTTATCTTTTATGGAGGGCCTTTAGTAACTAAGAGGTGATGGGTTCAATCCATGGTGGTCGCTTTCTAGGAATGAATTACCTACGAGTTTCTTTGACATCTAAATGTTGTAGGGTTAGGGGTATGTTCCGCGATAATAGTCGAAATTGGCTTAGACCTAGTCATATATATCAAAGAAGTAATAAAATTTAAAAAAAAAAAATCTTTCCTAGTTTTTTCAATGTAAGTTTGGATATTTATGAAAATATTACATATAACAGACGAGAGAACAAACTCAGTCATCTTCTTTTTTTTCTCTTAAAATCTTCTGATTGTATACTAGCATTTTTTTTATATCCTTGACTGTCCGGACCAGCTTGTACGCATCTCGACTAATGTCGTGGGACATATCACCTGATCCTACAACATTTGGATGTCAAGAAAACTCGTAGGAAATCAATTCTTAGGTAGGTGGCCACCATGGATTGAACCCATCAACTTAAGCACCCCAAGGCCCTCTTTGACCACTAGACCACTTGGCCACTTCTGATTGTATACTAGCATCATCAGTTCATGCTTGAAACATTGTGATTTTCGTCCGTTACACTTCTTACATTTTTTGTTCTTAGTTCCTACTAGGAGAGCACTAGCTGCTATGATTCATGTGCGTGGATGTCATTTGATGCAAACCTCTGAGGAAGTACTAATTTCAGTAGCTTTGCTAATGATTAGAAATTACTTGTTTTTCAGTGGAAGTAATTCCTTTCCCTTCTTTGTTTGATTTTTGATATAACTCCTTGTTGCTCACAATTTAATTCCCTTGTCCATTCCCAGTTTTTGTACAAGAAAGTTGACATGACTAATATCTTGTTTGACAGATATCATTATTGGTTCTTTAGATTGCCTTTATTTTCGATGTGTGTTGGGAGGGGGTGACTGTTAATATGCTGGCCCATGCTCTTACAGATGTGTGTTTAGTTCTGCATTTCTTGATTTACCACAATCAGATGGTTGAGCTTTAAATATCCTTACGCAAAATTTCTGCCTTCGATCTGACTTTCAATTGAGTTTTACGTACTATTTTGTTCCTTCCTGGTTTACCACCCTTTCTTGTATGTCGTCATCTGTAGTTATTGCGGCTGCAAATGGACTACACGCATGGAAGATGCTAGAAGATCTGACAAATCACATAGATCTTGTCTTAACAGAGGTGGTCATGCCTTTCTTATCTGGCGTCGGTCTTTTAAGCAAGATTATGAGCCATAAAACAAGGAAGAATATACCTGTAATCAGTAAGTTTCTTTAAGTGTCTTGTTTATTTGGAGTATAAGCTGGCTTATCTTTCTATGCAAGCTAATCAACTGAATTCTTGATTCTGATGTGATATGTGTGCAGTGATGTCTTCTCATGACTCTATGGGTTTAGTCTTTAAATGTTTGTCAAAGGGTGCTGTCGATTTTTTAGTGAAGCCAATTCGGAAGAATGAGCTTAAAAACCTTTGGCAACATGTTTGGAGAAGATGCCATAGCGTGAGTACTTTTACTTCTGTATCTCCCTTCTCGATTGTGTTATATTGATAAGAAGATTTTATCGCTTATTCTAGATGGATAAACATAAAGAGTGAACTTTTTTCTAGTTCAACAATAATTAGGATTGGGATTCAAATCCATGATCTCTTGGTTCATGGGGGCATATTTATGTCGCTGAGCAATTGCAAAGAATGAAGACTTGTTGGTGTTCTCTTAGCTAATTATCTATAATGAATGTCCTTTTCCTCTCTGAGATCTGCCTGAATGTTTGCCTGGTGCAATCTCATCGACTTATGCCTCACAATAATCTTCTCTGTCATTGGAAAATTCATATTTTCCTATTAATTATGGCATACTGATATCTAGTTTCTCTCTTAGTCTAGCGGTAGTGGAAGTGAAAGTGGCACTCAGACCCAAAAATCTGTGAAGTCAAAAGGTGTTGAAAAATCAAACAACACTGGGAGCAATGATGAAGAAGAAGACAGTGAGAGCACTGGTTTCAATATTGGAGATGGAAGTGACGACGGTAGTGGCACACAGGTATTATAAGTTCTTGTTAAGGATTTAACTAAATCTAGGATTGTTTTATATATGCACATTAAAAAGTGTCAAACATATCTGATCAAGGATAGTAAATTTTCTCTCTAAATAGTTTTGGTTTAACAAATGCTCTCCCTGAAATAATGACATCATGGTACCCTTTAGATTAGATTGTCCTGTCTTATTTTTCTTGGATTAATTCTTTGTTGCTTATTTGATTGTAGATTATCCTAGAAGTGAAGAGATATCTCGTACCTTGCATTGCCATGCTGTGAATAACTTGTCCTATATCTTCTCATTTGTTCTAGTTTACTCAGTCTTCACTGCCACTTAATTCTCTTCCCTTTGCATTCCATGAATTGATTGGCACCTTCGTCTGCTAGGGATGATAGCACTAAATGTCTATTAGACTAATCAACCTTATGCTAGAATGTAAAGTCTTTTTTATAGACTGAAGTGATATATATTAAACAAGTATTAGGGTGAATAGAGATCAATGTATGATGAAACTAATATGTTTAGTTCAACCCTTGTACAGTAGCACATGCTCGTTTCAGTGATCTCTTAGTAGCTAAAGGCTAAAGCATCCTCTTGATTTATCAGGAACCTTTGCCCTACCATGGGGTCTGACATGACTGAATTTCAATCTTGACCTAAAGGGTAACTACAAAAGTCTTGGTGCTCAAAGCGTAGAGTTAGACCTACTCAATAATTGAATCCCTTCCCAAGATCTCTCCAAATCCTTGAAAGTGCCAACAGTAATTAGTTTGACTTTCTTTTTCAGTCTGTTGAAGTGCACCATAAGCTTATCCAATGACTCTCAAGTTCTCAACTTTAATGGACCTTCTCACTTTTATTCTTTTATCTTGCGACTGGTGTTTTATGTTTTCATATCAAAGGGCAGATTAGTGGGTAGCATTTCTTTTTCCAAAAAGTGTGATCAAATTTGGCTCAACCCTAGTGTCCTCAAGGGGTGGCGCGGTAGTCGAAGGCTTGGGGTTTTGAAGTGTTCTCCTCAAGGTCTTAGGTTCGATAGCCACCTAAGGCATTAGTTTGTAGACACCTCTCGTATCTCTATTTTTCGATGTCTCCCGGTGTCAAGCTTAGAGATGGGCGTGGCTACCCCGAGTATAGTGGGTTCTGATTCCCTTCGAATGGTTCTCATGTCATTCTTTCTTTGGTTCTCTTGTTAACTCTTCTGCATCCCATTCTGAGAACTTTGTGTTTGCTTCTATATAGATGGTGAAAATCCCAAATAAACTAAGTTTTTTACTTTGCGGGTACTCCTTGGCAAAATTAACAAACATAGTGATGGTTGATGCAGCAGGTCGCCTCCTTAATGAAGCCTACGTGTTGCATTTTATGTAAAAGGACAGTCAATGATCTTGATCATTTTCTTTGGTACTATGAGTCGGCCGCAATAATGAAATCAATTCTTCAAGGAATTCGATTTCGCTTTGGATAGGCTAAGACACTGCAGGTGCATGTCTTTGATTGAGGAGTTGCTTGCTTCCCTCCTTTTTCACAAGAAAATGAACTTTTTTTGATAAGCTGAGTACCCATCATCTTGTGGGGGTCTAGAAGGAGAAATGATTGATTTTTAGAATGGAAACTAAGGGCGATGGTAATGTGTATAATCTTTGTATAAATAGAGATGTTAGGGTCATTGTAAAGGGAGGTAATATTTTGGCATGTAGCCCTCTCGAAAGGCTATTGGGAGAAATTTGGCCCTCTCAAAAGGGTAAGTGTATGGTATTGTTACCTATTATATCAAGATAGCGTTCTTGCTTGTTCTTGTTTATTTCATTATCTTTGCATGGATTTAGGGTGTTCTCGTTTGTTCATGTGATGACAGTGGACACCGAGAAGAATAGAATGCACAAGAGAACTATGAAAGAACAAGAACAAACGAGAACACTATATTGATATAATAGGTAACAATACCATGCCCTTAGCCTTTTGAGATGGCTAAGTCTCTCCCAATAGCCTTACGAGAGGGCTATGTCTCTCCCACCAAAGTCTTTGCCCAGATAAATTTCTAAGTATTTCATTCTACTTTACAATGACCTTTAACACTTCTATTTATACAAAAACACTAACGACTCATTACTATGTATGTTATACACATATTTCCATCCTACTCTTATCATTTTAGTGTGATGTGTGGCCCTCGTAACATTCTATGTTTCTCTTAGGCCCTTATTCCTTAGCCTTGTTATGATTATCCTTTAGACATCATTTTACTTAATTGGAGGCCATTGTTTATAGGAATGACTCCTTTTTCTTGCGAGCCTTTTTGTATGTTCTTTCATATTTTTTTCTCGATGAAAGCTTGATTTATCATTAAAAAGACCCAGTAATAAGACTTTCAAGTTCATTCAGTTGGAATTTGCTTGTAGGAGGGTTGCTAAAATTTTCTTACCTGTGAGTTAAATAGATGATTGGTAATTGCTGTTTCTCTTTGTGCAGAGTTCTTGGACCAAGCAAGCTATAGAAGTTGAAAGCCCTCGACCAGTGTCTGCATCAGCATGGGATAAAAAACGTGAACATCCCGATAGCACTTGTGCTCAAGTTGTTCACTCAAATGCTGATACATTTGCTAATATCGTGCCACCTATTTTGACAGCCGAGTGCCAGGTGCAGAAAAAGCAACTTGGTATGCCTTTGAATATCTTGCTGTTTGAAAACTTTATGAACTGTTAACCATACGTCTAATATTTTGTCTTTCATTTTTCTTCATAAACTGTTACCACGGGTCAAAGTTGAATTAGGCATGCACAGAAATCTAGATTTACAACTTGAACTGTCTACAGAACTTCCAGCCAAGCTAGTTAACAGAAAACAGAATATTGTGCTTGAGATAGGATCCAGTGGATTTAATGAGCAGTTCAGCAAAGGACATCTTGACCTCAACTCTGAGAGTCCATCCAGCAAACTTAAGTATGAACAAACAACTGTTACTGGTCTTGCTGCCAATCTTGCTGATAATAAGATGCATGTCACTGTGTTTGATGCACCGAGCAACCATCCCAAGATAACAGGCATTAAGAATAAAGATGTTACAGATTCAGAAGAATTTCCATCTCATGAACTTGGAGTAAAAAGGCTTAGAGAAGTTCAAACGACTGGGAAAGCAGTCCAAGATGATCGCAATGTTGTGAGACGCTCAGATTCTTCAGCTTTTTCTAGGTATGTGAGAAAATGGTGCATCCTTCACCTTCTAATATTGTTTCAAAATGTTGAGGAAATTTCGTTTTGACCAATGAAAGCTTACTGTACATACATTCCTAGGTACAATGCTGGCTCAATTTCTAACAAGACTCCGACTGGGAATGCCGGAAGTAACTCTCCGACTGGGAATGCCGGAAGCAACTCTCCTCCTGTTAATGACCTAGAAGGTACCAACCAAGAGAACATGCAAGATATGAAATCTCATTCAAGTAGTAATCCTCTCAATCAATGCTCAAATGGATATAGCAATAATATTGACATGGGGTCCACTACGAATAATGCATTTTCCAAGTTCGTAGTTACAAATAACAAGTCAGCAATGACGTCAACAGTTAACTGTTTGCACCCGTCGCAAGCTTTTCAACCTATCAAGAATGACAGCCTATCTGTTCCTCAGCAAGCTGATAATGTCAATAATGTTAAAACTACAACAATGCAAGCTCAGTTTAACTGTATGCATAGGGAATCTCAAATTCAGCAACTTGATCTCAATAATCAACAAATGTCATCTGAGCAAAATGTTTTCTCGTTGAAGAAAATATCAGCTGCCACGCATTGTAGGTCAACCAATGTGTTAAATGGTCCTGTAGAAGGCAATGGCCCTGTAGAAGGCAATGCAGCAAATTATAGTGTGAATGGTAGTGCCTCAGGCAGTAACCATGGAAGCAATGGCCAAAATGGAAGCTGCACTGCAGGAAATGCTGGAGGGCTGAATATGGAAAGTGATAATGGAATAGGTCGGATAAGTCGAAGTGGGGATGGAAGTGGAAGTGGAAGTGGAAGTGGAAGTGGAAACAAACTGGACCAAAACAAAGTTTCCCAAAGGGAAGCAGCCTTGACAAAGTTTCGCCTGAAAAGGAAGGAAAGATGCTTCCGTAAAAAGGTAATGCTGCTTAGTCCTTTTCGTCCAATGCCCCTTATGTCTATTTCGTGATCCCTCTTGTCTTGTACTTTAGTACGCTGAACTTGTACTCGGAAAATTTCTATGTCCAGCGAGCTCTTCTCATTCATTTTCTACGCCCTGTCTCCGGTTTTAAATTTCTGTCAGTATCATATTTCACTGCTGCATGTTAGATTTCAGCTAGTATCATATCAGCATAGCAACAGGTACTTTGAGAAGCGTTATTCTCCCTTACCATTATTTCGAGTCTCTACATGTTCCGCTGTTTTTTACCAATAGTTTGAAAGTCATCATGAAACAGCACCGATATAGAACTTGAGCCTTCAACGAACACTGAACGGTTACAAACATATGTGTATATATTATATATTCAATGTATACAATTGACATGCATATCTGTACATTTGAACAGTTTTGCATTAAAGGTTTATTTCGGGTTTTTATTTCTTTTTGTTGAGATGCTGTCTCAATACTATGTTCTTTTCCAGGTTCGATACCAAAGCAGAAAGAGGTTAGCAGAACAGAGACCCCGTGTCAGGGGACAGTTTGTGAGACAAAACACGAGCGAAAACACGAGCAACGTTGGAGATGGCTAAATCCTTGCATTGGTTTGGTAAAATAGAGATATGGTTTTACACTTTTCCCTTTAACAAGAAATGTCCATGTGAATTTGGGAAAAGAGATAAATTAGAGGGTTTTTTACCATTGTAGACAGAAAAATGATGTTAATTCTGAATTAGACAGACAAGCTGAACTAGACTTCTAATTCAAGAAGACCTTCTGTCTTTCTGCATCAGAAAACTCTATTTTAGTTTGTGTATGAAGTCTTTTGGACACAATGTGAGTTCTATTATTCATTGACATACATCCTCTCTTTTTCTCTCTCTTTTGTACAAGTAGAAACGGGTGATTGAATTTTGGGGTTGACGAGAGGAGAGGAAATAGAGGAAGAGGAGAGAAAATTGAGTAATTTGAGGTTACTAAGTATTTGTTTGAGGATTGGTGTTTTAGAGAGAAGTTAGCAATATTTTGAAGATGTTTATTTTAAGTGAAGTTTGATTTAAAATTTTTTGATTTGATTTGATTTGATGAGATATTGGAGAGAAGTTGAGGAGAGGTTGAAAAGAAGCTGAGGAGAGGTTGTGACGTAGTAAAAACAAACATGAACTTCCTCTCCTTCATTTCCTCTCTTCCTCGCACTCGAGCACTGGTACAAAAGCTGAAAATGTGGAATGAGCGACGAGTTTCGAGTTTCTTGTACATCCGACTCGTGCGTGCCTGTGAATAAAGGACATTAATGGCTGGGTGTTGGTAATTTCTGCTCTTTACACAGTCCATTTCTCACATCATCTGGTTTCCTTTCTGTTTGAGCTTTTCTCTGTGTTCTTTAGCCTGTTTCTAATTTGTTCACTTTAAACCAGCAAGTTCGTGTACTTTTTCTTTGCCTTCCAATTTGGTAATAACTTGATCTATTATAATGAGATTTGGTTCTAACCTTGAGGATCTCAAGATTATAAATCATATATTAAACTTTATATATATGTATATGTATAAGGTGCATGAATTTGATTGTTAATGAGATTTGGTGATAATCTTGAGGATCTCAATATTAGAAATCATATATTAAACTTTTTATTTATAAGGTGCACGAATTAGATTGTTAATTGGTTTTGTAATTGAAGATTTATGTTTATATCTAATGTGATCATATTGAAACCATAGGGCCCAAATAAAAAATTGTACTGATGAGTTATTTTCAAAAAAATAAATACAAATGTAGCCACATTTTAACGTATTCAAGGCTATACTCATTAATATGTTTTAATATTGTAGTAATATTCATAAATACAATTACTTTATTTGTTTTTTTATTTTTGAAAGCGAATATATTTATAATTGTTTTTCTAAATTTGACTATCACATGAAATTTAGTTCAACAATGTCAAATTCAAAAGGGCATCCAAAGGATGTATTAGATTCTTCATTGTTAAAAGCCTGTCTTTCCGATTTTTTAACCATGAGTTATTGTTTATATTATCAACTCATTCTTGAAATGGAACTTTAACTTATCTAATAAAATAGAGATTTTAATCATATATATGGACTAATTTTATATATAAGATTATATAAATAAATTTTAACTATTTTAACATGACATACCGTGATAGTGTATTAATTTTACTATATTTGAATATAATAAAAACACTTTACAAATTAGGTAGGTGATCATTGTGCAGTTAAATTTATAGACAGATTTAATTATCATGAGTTAACTTAATGATTAAGATGATGAGAAAGAAAAAATATTTATAATGATCACTAATCAAACTATTAATTTTTTTACAACTAAATGTTATAATTTGGATACGAAAATTTGGAACTATTAAAGAAATACTCAAAATCAAAATCAACTTTATTTGATTTGATTTAGTCGAATTTGGTTCATCTTTCAACATTCTAGACTCAAGAGTGCATGTGCATCCTTCATTTTGATTCATTTATAAAATTTTGTTTTCAGCTAAAAAAAATAAAATAAACAAAGTTTGGTTTTAGCACCTATACTTTTCTCACTATATCCCCACCCTAAACCTCCTTTGTAGTATGTTGACAAAAAGGCGAAAATCAATCGCGTACTTCAAAGTTATAGTTAAGTCATTAAATATTAATCGAAATGGTCGGTGGTGTAATTATTTTATTGTTTGGTGTTAATTCAGTTTAACAAGTCTGATGGTAGAAATCGATATTACGAAAGTGTTCGAATGATTGTAAAACTAAATAAACATGATTTCAAGAGTTATTGAAAGTGTTTGGACGAGAAACTGTATAGATTATTTTGAGTGATTATAAATTTAAATTTCATACCGAAAAAGACTAATGATGAATTGATTTTATTATTTTGTAGTAATCTAATTTAATACCGCGTCATAATTCTATTCTTAAAATTAGTAGTTAGACTCTTATTTAATGATTATAGTGAAAAATGTATTTAGAGGTAGTTTTTTAAAAATATTTTGTACTATACTCTTATACTCAAATTCAAAAGGTTTGTGAAATTGATAATCTACCGTCGGGCCAATAAAAGGAAACCACGTGGCATTAGAACGAAAAGAAACCAAACGTTTCATATACCGATGCGAATTTACATTATTAACCCTGCCTTGAGGTATCTGACGAGAAAGAAAATGCAACAAAGAAGTTAGAAACCTACGGCCTTCTCTTTCACGCGACAATTTTGCTCTGTAGCTTTCGTAGTTCGCAAGCAGTCTCCGATTAGGTTTCCGATCTCAAATCTGTTCCTCCAATGGCGAAGGTAGCATCTGCAGGACTCAACGATATTAGTAATTGCAAAACCCCCCTTGGGGAAAACCCTAGTCAACCTCCTGCCGCCGTTCCGCCGCCGTCAGCTGGAGGTGGGGATTTGAAGGAAATTGATGAACCCAAGGGCTCCGGTAAGGCGTCGGTGGAAGGGGATGGTTCATCGGTTTCTGATATCGAGAGGAAAATGCGCCGTGCTGAACGTTTTGGGATTTCTGTGCAATTGTCTGAAAAAGAAAAGCGAAATTCTCGAGCTGAACGGTAATTCTCTTTTTTGGATTGGTTGCTCGTGTTTGTGTTGTTGCGTATTTGAGTCCTTTTTTTTATGCCTCTCATTGTCACTGTATGATTGTTTTGAAACTATTTTCATACTGATAAGTTTTTCACTGATATGAATATAACGTTACTGGGTTAGCTGAAATTCGGATATCTTCCGTTGTAGATTAGACTTAGTGGTCTGCTTGTGCAGTTACGAGGTCAATTTGTGCTGGTAGATTATCATTTGTTGGAACACAACCACCCTGAATAAATTTAGTTGTTCATCGGTTTTGCTGTCCATATTCTTATAATTAGTTCATAATTTTATCAGGAATAGTGTGTAATTTGAACTCCTAGAGGGGTGTTTGGATTTGGAGAAGGAGAAGGGGAAGGGGAGAGGCAGAGGAGTTGAACTCCATGTTTGTTATTAATACATCAGGACTTCTTTCAAACTCCTCCTCAACCTCTTTTCAACATCTCATCAAACCCAAAATCAAACTTTATATCAAATTTCATCTAAAATAAACATTTTTTCTCCTTAACACAACAGTTTTTCAAACCTCTCATCTCTAAAACACCATTTTCCAAACAAAACCTTCATATCCCCAAATCACTCAATTTCCTCTTCTTCCTCTTCTTCCTCTCCTCTCCTCTCATCAACCCCAAAATCCAAACACTCCTAATGATTGCAGTGGTTTATTCATATATGTCAAATATTTTTGCTTCACTATTTTATTTTTGTAAAATAAAAAAAGAGGAAAGTTGCGGCCCTCATCCCCCTCAAGTTAAACTTCGAACATTTTTTATGCTCTTTTTATCTATCTTACTGCTTCCTTATGTGCCTATCAGTGCACTGAGCAGAACGTTTAAATTCTGGCCCATTTTTAGTTATAAAAGCCTTGTTGTCTTGTTGTGTCTATGGTGTTCTCAGTTCTGTGGGAGGCTTTATTGGACAGAACTGCTCAAATCTTCGACGATGAGTTGGAAATTAAGGATATTGTGTGGGAATTAATTCATTATCGGGCTTATATCTGTATTTTCTTCTCGTTTTTATAATTAGAATATTTGCCTTATTTGTTATTTTTCCAAGTTTTGTTAAGAACCATGCATCTCTTCTTTTTCTGTAAAATATTCTTAATGTCGTTAGTTTGGAGATAATTGCAGGTTTGGTATGGGTACCACAGCCAATGGGTTGGGAGCATCAAATAAATCCGAGGATGTGAAGAGAAAGGCCAGAGCTGAGAGGTCTGTTACACGTTTTTATGGATTTATAGGTTCCCTTCCCACTTTCAAAAAATGTATCTATGAAATTTTGCTCACTCTTTCTTTCTTTCAACCTTTGCATATCTTTTTTGTTATCTAGATTTGGCATATCTTCAACGTCGATTAATGATGATGAGGCTAAGAAGAAAGCACGTCTGGCTAAGTTTTCATTAACATCAAAGTCAGACCCCCAGGAGGAAGAAAAGAGGAAAGCAAGGGCAATTAGGTACTTAACTTGGTTATTTTCTTCCCTGGCTGTAGTTAATTTAATTGAAACGCTTCCAGTTCTGTTATTTATGGTTCGTGGAGATTGTGTATGAAGTGTAAAACTTAGATATTTAGAATGCATCTAACATATTGTTTGTTATTTTCTTTATTTTCTGCGTGCAGGTTTTCTAATTCAACATCAAACTCTCTTACACAAGGAGATGGGAAAGGAAATGCTGAGAGGGTAATGTCATCCTTTTAAGTTTATTTTGTTATTTAGTATGGTTTAGCAAACAATAATATACATTTGTCTTCGATGCCCCTGCTCTCATTGATGATTCCCATTTTTTGTAATCAGATTGCAGATATTGCAGGCAAGGCCGGAGGCGGTGCCTAAAATTAGCACTCTGTTTTATGGCAAGATAACTTTTTCTTGTAAATTTTTTTGTGGTTCGTGTTTCCTAAAATCCGATTGATATTCAGCCTGTCGAAACTATATCTTATTTAAACCTATAGCATTTCTTGTTATACCTGTGTTATTTAATCTGATGATTATTTTCTTTCAATGCAGATTCATTACTGCAAGGTGCTGTCTTAGGTGTTGCTGTGTCAGGATGTTAATTATCTGAATAGGTGTTATAGTAATAGCAAATACCTCCAAAGTTCAATCCTATATTAAAGTTTATTAAGAATATCAGAAATTTTCTGAAGTTTGTAACCCTCCAATTCTCATCTTCAGTTTATAACTTCTTTGTGATGGCAAGTTGGATGTTCATGATATCATTTGAACGGCAGTACTAAGTGGTAATATCTAACACTGACTGGTTGAAATTTACAAACTTTAGTATTAGAAGAGTTAATGCATTCTTGCATTTCTTTGAGTTTATGTCATTAGATTTTTTAGTTTTCTAAATACAATTTAGTTTAGGTTCGTAGCTTGTTCCATTTTAATGGTAGTTTTTCTCTTGCTGTCTGTTATCATGAAACTTGCATGTATATCTTAGTATTTTTCTTTTCCAGAGACAGAACCAGAGTTCGATGACAGCTAGTTATTTTTCGATTGTATACGATTGAGGTTTGGTCTCTTGGCAGCACATCTCATCATCTCATGACATCATTTATAATTACTCATGGAAAATTACTAGTTTTTTTATATAACCTGCCAGAATACTATACTTGGATTAGAATGGTCTTGTTTTGAAATGTTATTTAGAACTGCCGTTCAAAATGTCATCATGAGATAGTAGCTCCAACTTATGTGAGAGTGAACTGAAGATAAATCTTAAGAGGGGAAGTATCAATTCCTGCATCAGTAAGTGATAGTTTCGTGTTGGAGAAGATGAATTCTCTCGTTTAACTTGGGAGTTTCTGATATTCTTTCTTTGGTAATATAGGATAGGCGAAGTCTTTGGAGGTATTTGTTATTTTTTTAGAGGGTTTTGTATGTATTGAGGTCTGTAGTTGAGAATGGATTGAACTCTACTAATAGATTTATTGTTATCTTTTTTTTTCATGTGTTGATCTCTTTTGTTTAGTTGGATTGTAATGGGTAAGGAATGATGGCAACATTTTGTATGAGACATTTGTTTTATCCGAAGTTTTTTCTTCTTGCTTGCGACAGTGTATTATTAAGTTATCTTATGCGAATTTGTGATACTAGAACAAAGCAAAATTTGCAATAACCTTGAAGGACGACCGAGTTGTATGAAGAGATGTTATTTTCATTGGGTCCAATTTATTGCTTGTTCGGATTCGGGAATGTTGCACAAGCTCGAACAACAATCTGGTATGTTTTTTTTCCCTTTTTTTAAATTAATGAAAATTACATAATCTTTTTTTATTAATATAATAACAGCAACCTGTGCAATCGATCTGTCTCCACAAGTTGAAACACGATCGCATAGATTGTTCAAACCTTTAACCAGCTCAAAGCAAATAGAGACATCAATCTTTGTGTCTTGTCTTTGACGACCTGAAGTACTCCACCTCATCATTTCCCAACATTGAGGTTTTGTTCATTATTATTATTATTTTTAAGTTTTTGGGAGATCCTAGACTGATGAATCAGACTCTACCAAAGGGAGGATGAGGTGATTAACTCCAGAGGAATATATCCTCTCTTGCTAGTTGCTACAAAACGAGCATTTCTATTAAAAACAATTGAACCTTTATCAACTAGAACAAATTCTAATTTTAGCAGTGCGGCCCAACTAAGGCACGTAGTTGTAGACCTGTCTAAATCTAGAAAGATGGAAAATAAGGCCTAACAATAACACATACAACCAAGTCTAGACCAATAAAAGTAAATGATAAGAAAAGCAAAACGAAACTAATGGAAGGAAGAGAGAGCAAGAGAAAGAAGTTCAATGAATAAATTTGTTTGAGACTTCGACTTGGAAATAAAGTCGGTTCAATTGAATCATTGGTCTAAACCTAACTTTCAATTCGGTTGAACGAATCGACTGTTTGGCAACCACCTAGTACAACCATCTTTTCTTGATAGTACGAGTCTTGCTCTTCGCTAACAATTGGTGTCTCGAGCCCAACACATGTTCCTCCCATTATCAACAGTTAGTGACCCCCTCCCCTTGTCTTTTCCCTTATTATCCTTCTTCTTTGACATAAGAAAACAAGCATGCTTGCCTTTTCAACGGTGATGACCTTCTGCTGATCAAACGATATTTTTTCTCGTCCTAGTTTACTGATATTCATTGACTTTCCTTAATGCCCTTCCATTTTTCAACCTCATATTCTAAGGATCGTCTCACCTTCTCCATATCAGGATTGAGGGATGTTAGTTAGGGATTCTGCCCTTAATGCCTAGTTGTTTGTAATTAAAGAATAACAATTAATTTATGTCATAATGTATTATTTTTGTTATTAATAAATGTTGTTATTTTCATTAATTGTGCATTTAATTTATAAATGTCATTCAGTCTTATAGTTTTCATTGAATTAATGACGATATATCCATGGTTATTTGGATGAATATTGGGCAAGTATGTGGGACATACAAGTGGATATAGTTTCAAGTTAATAAACTTAATCGTTTACAGTATATTGACTAAGGCAATGCGCTCAAGTCTTGAAGTCACTTTTGGTACGACCCACATTGTAATGGTTGAAGACAATTTGATCATGTTTGTTCATGTGTTACCATGTTAGTGGGGGTACTTGTGCAAAAAAAAGTTTTTGTATAAGACTGAACCAGAAGTATTGTGATCGGTCTAGTCATTTTGTTTTAGATTTTGATCAAGTAATTCACTAGATGATCTTATGTCGATGTAATCTTAATTTTGAGTGGGTTGTGAACTCATGCTTTATGAAAATATCATTTGATGTACATAGATGAGACTAGTCAAACAACACTGGGTGAATATGTCTCCCACGTTTGGGATTACCGTAGTGAATGACTGGAAACGTAAGGTCACAAGAAGAAATTCACTCACTAATTATTAAGGAAGTAAAATAGTTGTTCCCTTAAAAATTGATTTCGAGACTTGAACAAAGACTACTGGTTTATGGTTTGCTGATTAACAACTTGTTTATTAGAGGAATCAATTTTCTTAAGGAGAAAGATGCAATCACATGGTATAACATGTTTCTCGTCTCAACAATGAATTAAGAACAAGCTTGTGAAGAATCAAGTGACAGATGACCAGGTATATCTGTGGACATAACTTGTCATGTAATGAGAAAGAGTTCAGCACAAGTCTTCAGTGGAATAAGCCTGATGTTGACAAATAGGGATTGAATCCTTGGTTATTGTAGTTTTTAACCTAGGTTCTCAAGCTAGTTCATATTTGCTAGTATACTAATTAGATAAAGAGTGAGTTTGAAGAGTTCAAACTTATGGATTAATTATGTTAAGATAATTAGAGCTTAAGTTTAATTTATTAAACTTAATTATTAATATGTTATATATATTAGTAAGTTGATAAATACTAAAGAGGAATAATTAATATATTAGATATATTAATTAAGTAAATAATTATTAGATAATTATTTATTAGAAGAGAAACAAATTAATATGTTGGACATATTATTAGTTCATATTAATAATTAGTGGATGATTATTAATGAGATGGTTAATTAATTAATATATACACACACATGATATATGATATATGAATTAGACATTTATTTATAAGGAAAATAATGTATTTAATATATTATAGAATTGTCATTTATTAGATACATGATACATTGTAGAATTTGAAATTCTCCTAAATGAGAAGGGAAAATCAATTCTCTCTATAAAAAAAGAGATGATTTTTTGAATTTGTCCAATAAGGAAAGAAAGAGAGAAATTACTTATTGAATAAATATTTTAATGATTATCCTCCAATATCTTTTAATATAAGATATTGACATATATTATTCTTTGCTAGTTTGAATGTTTATTCTCTACTTTAAATAGGGGTTAAAACTCTTTATAATCATCCATTCTCATATAGAGAAAATTCATCTCAAGATGAGAATTCTCTCCCTTTTTTGTCAAACATCTAACAAAAATTCTCCCATATCATTTTCTTTAAAAACTTTCTACCAAGAGCAATTAGTGTAGCAAAGAAATCTTAGCTTGGAAGATTGGGGAGTTGATCGGTCCTACTCAACATAAAAACTTGTCAGAATTAATCAGAGGCATCATTTAATTTGAGTAGAACTTCTTACAACAAGTCAATCAACTAAGATAAATGCAGGTAGATAATTAGTTAGATTAATTATATGTAAGTTCTTTTTTTTTTTTTTTTTTTTTTTGTATTGCACACGCTTTTGCTGCATTAATTGCATGCTCCTATCCTTAATTCCCAACACGTCTTGCCACTGAGCTTTTGCGAAGATAAGTTCCTCATCTTCGAGCTACATTGTAGCCCTCTCCAAAGTTGAAGCTCACTCTAAAGTCTCATCTCCCACCTTTTTCTAAACCTTTAAACAGCTCTATACAAGCTCTCTCTCTCTCTCTGATCTATAGCTCACAATGTAGTTTGCTCTTGGAATTTGTTACTTGAAGTTAAATCTTCCCCTTATTTTATTTTATTTATTTATTTTTCATTAAATAATGAAACAAAACATACAATAATACTTCATAATGAAGGTAAACAAGACGAATAAATAACAAGCTCAAAGGTACAATTCAATATCAGACCAGGACAAAATTGAAATACAATAGACATCTAAAAACAATACATTAGAATAAAACATTTTTATCCCTCTAACAATCACACCATTAGGATTATCATGTAGATGCACATTTATTGAACCTAGGACACAAACAATATATAACTTCATCAAGATTAAACCTGCTTCGGTCGACGTCATGAAAAATTTAGCTATCAGGGAAGGTCTCAAGCATGTCTTGGATTATGCTGGCGCCGACATCCCTTCTATCGTGGAGGAATCCAATTCTTCATATGTTATAAACCTTCTTAATGAGAATTTCCAAGATATGTCTGAATTCAGTTTTATTATTGATAACATTAGGGGTTTAATCTCGTTATTTTGGGATATTTCCTTTTCTTTTTGTGGGATAGCTTGGTTGATTTGTATGCTAAACTTAACCCTCGTTGGATGTCATTGTTGGTTGTTTTAACTCTTCTGATCCTTTGTTTTGGGATTTGGATGTTTCGAGGCGGAGAATCCCCCCCTCGTGTTACGTCTATTGTAACGATGGAGTGGGTGGGCTTCGATTTGATTCTTGGTCTTTAATGAATGCTCTTCAAAAAAAAAAAAAATTCAAGATTTTTTTTTTTTTTTTTTTTTTTTATTCTTAAAAAGACGACATTCCCCAAAATAAAGGGTAAAAAAAAAAAAAAAACGGTGCGGTTATCACGGATATAAACGACACATCGGGTTAATAATTTCACATGCCATTTTAACCGTATCTACACGTGAAGATTTTGATTTGTCCATTGTCAATGTGATGCCCATATCAATCTATTCTATTTTTATTCCACAAAAGAAATATCTACACAAAAA
>JBBMEG010000024.1:15793905-15815056 GCA_037832605.1 Cyclanthera cordifolia
TATATATAGAAAAGCTAGGGCTCCCCTCATTTTAATAATATATTAGATTTATAGTTTATATTAAGTCAACTATATATTCTTCAAAAGTTATTGAAAATTAAAAAATTTACACTATTCTTAAAATTTATCGTATGATATGAATACATGGTTTTAGAGCATGTTTATTTGATGATTCGTAAAATTTGCGCGAAAGGCGAGGTAACCAACGATAATTTGATAATTCGTGAAATACACTCATCATATTAGGGGATGTTTATCGTGATAGTCGACAGTTTCACGATTTGTGAAATTTGAACGATTCGTTTGGTACTACTTATTTGCGATATATTCAAATTGATGGCAAGATCGACATTAGATGAAACATCGATATATATTGACTTTATATGCTTCAACTTGAAAGAGGCGATAGAATACATATTGTTATGATATTATTTTAGCTTTGTTAAGATATAATATTTAAATATTAACAAATATTAGAATTTAAAATATTTGCTGAGATTATAATAGAATATTTGTTGTACATTTATTAAAATATTTTTTGAGACTATAAATTAACATAAAGCTAATAAAAAATATTTAAGCCTTTCACAAAATTAATTAAACTTACCTACATCACAAAAATTATTAAAAGACATTTTCACATCTTCGAGGTTTCCCTTTTATTACAATAAATAAACAAAATGAAATGTAAAAACAGGTTTACGAAAATAAATGATCTGCTTAGATGTGTTTTATAAATTATTAAAAATAAATATTTATAATTAAATAATTTAAACGAAATATTATTAAATATTTTTTTCAAAACCACTCAAAATAATTATTTATTTTTAAACATTAAAAATAATTACTCCACCAATATTCATCCATACAACTTTATTTATTTATTATTATTAACAAAAATTAAATAATTTTACATACTCATTATGGCTTTCATGTGATTTCTCCTCGCAAATGAGCTCTGAACATTTCCTCTGATTTGTTTCAGAGCTTCATGAATTTCTGTTGCACTCTCGTGAATTCCCTTCATCTTCATCGCTCCGGCCTCCGCTTTCACCGCAGGTGCCGCTCCGGCGATCGATCCTGCCAAATTAATTCCGTAATGCTCGCTCTCTCTCTCCTTTACTTCTGCTGAAAAACTTGAATCCATTGCAAAACAATGATTAACTCAATTAGTCCTGATTTTAGGTTAATTCGTGTGTAAAATGGTGAATTCTTGTGAGGTTTGGTACCTTTGATCTTTTCTTTGAGAGATTTGAGAGGATCGGTGAAGATCGATGCAGGAATTGTTGGGAAATTTGGAGTTAGGGCTTGAATTTGTTCGATCTAGACTGTTCTGATTAGGTTTTTTCTCTGTGTTGATTTCTGCAACTTTCTCTCCTTGATTTTCTGCAATTTTTGAAACGAGATTCTCTGATCTTGATTCTCGATCTATCATTTCCTTTGTGGTAGAGGAATTTGTGGTAATTTCTGATGAATTTGAATTTTCTGAAGTTACTGATGTCGAGGAAATGTTGAGGGATTCAAGCTTCTTTAACAAGAGTTTAAGCCTTTTCTCAGCTTTGTTCCTTAGCTCTACCTCCTTTGTAATTCTATTCTCCAACTCTATCAACTGAAATTATTGTGAAAAATTTAGAGAATGTGGTAGAAGCATAGAGAAATGTAGAATGTGAAGTGTGATGAAGAAAAATTACCTTTTTTCCCATCAGCTCTTCTTCTTCTTTGGCTGATCTTGAAGCTTGTCTCTCAGCTAGCAATCTTCCTCTTAAACATTCCAATGTTTTCAAACCCTCCCCAACCTCCATTTTCTTTCCACTGCAAGCAAATCCCCTTCCATTGTCAAACTCATAGAATTTATACCAAACAAATCATTCTATACATCTTGAGTTAAAGGATCTTAGAAAACTAAAAAGTAACGGATTCAATTCATGTTCGTCACATTTCTTACTAGTTTATTTGACATTCAAATGTTATAGGTAAGATAGACTTAGGACACTCACAAATACAAGAACAAGGCTAGAAGAAGAGAAAGAACCCACCTCCAATGTTTGTTTTCTTTGCAAGTATCCATCATTTTCTTTGCCTCTAAGTGCAGAAAACTTAACGAATCAGCTACATTTACCACCAAAACAAAATATTTGAGCTTAAGATGAGTGAAACTACAGTAAGAAATGAAACAGAAAGAAGAAGAGAGAGAAGGGATATAGGAAATTTGAATTACTTGTCCTGTTCTTTGAAAGTTGGTTCAGAAACAAATATGTTGATATCAGTGTCTTGGCCTCTTTCTTTATAAGAAACCAAACCCACTGCCTTTGTGACAGTTGTTCATCCTTTCTAATTCCCCTCTTTTATTTATTATTTTGCACTTTAAAGGCCATGCTATTTCTTTCCAAGCCCATAAATTTGCTAAACTTGATCATGGTTTTTCTTTTCTCTTTTTTTTTTTCCTGCTTTGGCGGTTGTGGTAATACAGGGTTTCTGAAATAATGCTAACTTTACTGTTTGCACAAACTTTTTGGATTTCTTGTGAAGCAAAAGCTTAACATAAGCTATATGATTATTTAATCAAACCCCATGTTTTGAAGTTTGATAGATGGGAGGTGGCATTTTCATAATTATTCATAATAAAATTATGTTGATTTAAAAAATAAGACAAAATAAAAACAATTGAAGTTCAAGTATTTAAATTTCTTGATGATTTCAGTTTTAGCATTTTAATAGTTTTTTGTGAGAAGTAAATTTTATTTCATAATCTCTTAAAATCAGAGTTCATTTGCTTTTTTTTTTTTTTTTTTTAGTACAAATTTGGGAGGGGACCACAAACTAATAAATATTATTGATCTCAAATAATTTGATGGTCAAATACTTTGACGTAGTATACCATCATTGGTGAAAATTTTAAGTTAAACTGAATCAAGTTAAATTAAATGCTATTGATATAGAGATTATATAAAGTTTAATGTTAAGTTAAGTTGGGATTAATATATATATATATATATATATATGTCGAATTAAGATGAGTTTTTTATTAATTATTTTTCAAAGAATTTTTAAATGATTTCTATTATTTTTCTTTTATTTTTCATTTTTTTTTCTTCACAAAATAAAAATGATAAAATGAATTTCATTTGGAATAAAATATTTTGATTTGTTTTTCTTCATGAAATTAGCGTTTGTTGAAATTTATTATTTTAAGTTGAATATTATTAAAAAAAAAATAAAAACTTGTAACTTAAATAATTTAGTTTAATTGTTTGAATCTCAAGTAAGTTTTGTATTAAATTTAAAATTAACTATTGAAAAATATGTATTATTTATGATAACTTTTTTGATAGCTTTTATAATAGTTGTTGAGATTGTAGTAATTTAATTATGAAAAGTATGATAATAATTGTAGTAGTTGTATGTCAACTTTTCTTTTACAAGATTAACCAAATAAAAGAAGTGTATTTCTCATTCTAAATTTGTTGAAATTTATTGTCATCAAACATGTTAAATATTTTAACTAATTTCAATTAGATTAGTTAATTTCATGTCTTTTATTAAATAAAAAAAGGTTTAACTTAGAATTTGAAAGTATGTTATTTTGAAAAAGCATGGGTAATTATCGTATTACTCGTTTTCTTTTTCAAAACTCATTTATGTTATGTTTCACTGATATTTTTAATATATATATATATATTTATTTATTTATTTTTAGTTACTTTTTATTAAAAAAAGAATATTATTTTTAAATCAGGTTCATATTTGTTTATTTTTTAAATGAAATTTATGAAACAATATTTTAAAATCGTTTATAATAATTATATTAATTTTTTTTCTTCAAGTATATCTTAATATAAGTATAAAATCAAATTAATAATTCAAATAAACTTTTAAATCTAAATTTAAATTTAAATAAATAATTAAAAAACATAATTGGGGGAGGAATTCAGAAAATGAGACAAAAAATATATGAGAATTATTATTGAATTTTGTGAATGGTTAATTTAATTTGAGAGATTAATTTAATATATTAAAGAGATTAAATTAATTAGTGCTAAATTAACATGTGTGCCAAACATGCCCATAACCGTATGCACTACGAATTATTTTACAACTTTGAGCTAGTTTACTAGCAATTTTTTTCTATCTTATGGGAAGATTTATTTCTCTTTTTATTTAAACTCTTCAATTCCTGTGACTTTTTATGAGTAATGTTATTGGGCTATTTTATTTTGGTTCATTTTTTTAATTTTAAAACGTTTTTCTTGATGAAATTTACAGAACTTTTCAAGTTCGAGTAGAAAAATATTAAATTGTCTATTAATTTTTTTTTTTAATATAACAAGATTCAAAATTTGTAATTTCATGATTACTTAGATTATCAAAAGCTGGCAACTAAAGTTTTATTTCAACTAAATTTTCTATTATTTTACATATCAATAAATGCAACGTATATGAATATTTCATAAAGTATTTGATCTTTTTTTTCTTTTTGAGTTCACGCCCATTAAAAAAAAAAATCAAACTCATAACTTTTTGGTTATCAAATTCACATGTGTTAATTTTTTTTTTTTTTTTTTTTTGAGTACAAGTTGGGAGGGAAACAAACCCTATATATATGGCACTACATAGACTAGAATCATTGATCGAGTCGATGCTAATGCATCACTAATGTCAGCTGAGTTATGCTCACTTTCTGAACTCTTTGACAATCTCTCTTTAACTTCTCTCCAACATCTCATCAAATCTTAAATCAAATTTTATACATTTAATATAAAATATACACTTACTCTTCTAAAACATAATTCTCAATCAAACTTTATATGAAATTTAATTTAAAATAAACATCTTCTCTCCTAAAATACAAATCTCAATAAAAGTTTATACAAACTCCCAAGTTTAAATCATCAATTTTCAAACAAATATTTCATATTCCTCAAATTATTTAATTTCCTGTTATTCTTCAATTTCATCTCCTCTCATCTACTCGAAAATGCAATGAACCTGAAATAAATAATAAAAATAATAAATCACTGAGCTAAGCTTGTTAAAATTAAGTTATCCTTGGCGGTTTATTTGTCACGTGAGGTCCCTGTATTTTTGTCCTTTCCCAACCTCATTTATTCCTGTCTATGAATGTCTTTAGAAATTCAAATTCAAATTTCAAATTTAGGGGCATGTTTGGACTTTGAATGTTTAAAAAAAAAAAAAAAAACACTTTTTATTTGCCTTTTCTTCTTCTTTTGTTGCCTTGAAAGACTGCTCAGTTTACCATTTTTTTAAAATTGTTTTCTTTTATTCTTCCTTGGCTTTTGCAAGTTTTTTTTTTAAAATCAAAATAATTATGAATTTGTAGAAAGCTCCTTCGCAACTTTACTATTTACAACTCATTCATCAGATTGATGTCGAAAAATTGTCAACGGATATTCACAATAATATTTGTTTAACTGAGGACGAAAATGCTTGCAAAAAAGCAAAAAATAGGACACACTGTAGTGTGAGCCATAGGGCCTCCGATTCTCAAGTTAGTAAAGGATTTTTGGAGGATAATTTAAAATTCATAATGGCGCAAGAATACTTAGCTTGATTTAGCTTAAGATCCGTCCCCTTGGAATGGAGAATGAATTGACTCTTATAACAGTCGGTTTCGTAACCGCTGCAGCTCACTTATGAGCGGCTTAATGGCCGACCGTTAGAAACGTCCATCATTAAGCCGGGTATGAATACCAGCGTAACTCCTGACCGTTACCCTTTAGAGGTGTAACGGTCTTGACTCTGGAGTTACTTGGACTCGGTTAACCTTGGCAGGTCCTCACCTCCATGGCCGACCCCAAAGGGGTGCAGCCTTCTTGTTGTAACGCAAGGACGCCATAGGTGTGCAGCGTCTCTTAGTGCTACTTGGACTTGGTAAACTTATTCATAAGAAAGTCATAACCTCCATGACCAACCACTCGGGTTTGCCTACTCGACCGTCCTCCTCAGAGGTAGGCTTTGGACTCGGTCAACCCTTACGGGTCCTGATCTCCACGACCAATCCACTCGGGTTGACCTACTCGTTGTAACCAGGGACGTCACGGGGTGCAGCGTCTCTGAATGTTACTTGGACTCCGTCGACTCGTCCACAAGAGAGTCCTAACCTCCACGATCAACTCACTCTGGTTGGCCTACTCGTTGTAACTGGGGACGCCACGGGGTGGTAAGTATGTGTTTGTGATGCAGGGTTGTAAGAGGATAAAAGTTGATGTGATGCGATGGAGATTGTTTTTTTATATAAAAAATTGAAAATATAATATGTATAGTTGATTGGAAAAGAAAAATGAAAAAAAAAAGTGCATTAGACCATGTAATGGGTTATGGTGGGTTAATGTAACCCACCCTAGCTAACCTAGCACTCCAAACACGCCTTAATGGGCTAACCATAGTATGCTCTTATATTTAATCTATAATTTTTTTTTTATTGGGGGTAAAATATCATTTTGGTTCTTGAACTTTCACCTTTATCTCATTTTGATTCCTAAATTATAAAAAGTCCAATTTTTGTTCTTGAACTTTGAGTTCGTGTCATTTTGATCTTCAACTCTTTAGATTCTAATTGTAGTCCCTAAACTTTAAATTTAAAAAAATAATAATAATAATAAGTTGGTTCATATAGTAAATTTAAAGTCAGTATTAATCAAAATTGATTCAATAATATTAATAATTTTAATAAAATCAAAGATAAAATTTGTATAAGTTTTTAAAATTTACAGAGGAAGATAATAAGTTTTTTTTTTTTTTTTTTTTTTTTATACTTTCAAGTATTTAAAAGGGATATAAAAAATAACAAAAGAAAAATAAACAAAAGTGGGAGTGACATTGCTTTAAACTTTGAAGGCATGCCTTTGGTAGGACATATATATATATATATGTAGCAATTATCATTCTCAATTATGTGAACTTTATAAAAATAAATGAAACAATTGAACATTATTGTCATTATTCTTTTTCTCTTTCCCAAAATTTCTTGCATTCTACTCGACGACTCCACTTTCAAACCCATTTCTTCCAGAAATAGATTCATACTATTACTTTAAAAAAAAAAAAAAAAAAAACTTCTTTATGTGTTGATTTTCATACATATATTCCTTAGCTACAAGATATAATTAAGTGTAAATCCTAAATTTAGTCCTACACTTTGATGAAAGCTAGAATTTAGACGCCTCTGTGATTTCAAAATTTGGATATTAGTCACTGTAGTTTGACAAAAACTATGATTTAGTTCTTATAGTTTAAAAAATTAGAATTTAGTCCTAAAGTTTGATAAAATCTAAAAAATAGTTCATCGTTCGTAATTCTTGGTGAATAAAATACGTAGAAGTTAGTTATATTTGTGTTTAATGATAAGAGTGTGTGAGATAAGTAATTGATTTGAAAAATAAAAATATAATTCATACGTCACATTTACATACTTAATTTACCTACAATTTACGATATTTTTTAGATTATCAAATCATAGAAAGTAAGTTATATTTCTTCAAACCATAGAGATTAAATTTTATGTTTTTCTATACCATATGGTCTAAATTTTATATTTCTCTAAACCATAGGGAATAAAGTCTAAATTTTAGAAGCATAAAGACTAAATTCTAACTTTCATGAAATTATAAAGACTAAATTTATAATTTACCGTATAGTTGAATTTATCCAACTCCAAGTTAACATGATTAAACAATATCATAATATCTTGTGTTCAAACCCCATTTCCCCAATAAATTTTAATTTTCACGTATTTAAGTATTTCTCAAATTTTCAAAATCATAAGAGTATTGATTGGTATAATTTTTATCCGTTTGTTAATTTTTTTTTCATTAGAATTGATAAATAAATTATCGAGTTATGTCTTGAACTAAGATTCTTCATGATAAATTTTATCATTGTCAAGTTAGCGTGTTGGGTTCAGGGTGATATGTTATTGAGTTTATGTTCATATTTGAACTTTTATGTATTGAATTATTTGTTGTATTAACGTTTCATGAGAATACATTATATAAACTCTTTTAAGATCCTAGCGTTATAGTTTGACCGATGCATTATTGTACTTCTCTCATCTCCTTAGGAAATAAGTTATTTCCTTTGTTAGATGTAACTAACACATGATTAGTGAGGCACGTAAATTTATGTGTTATTATTATTTTTTTTTTCCTTTAACCATATATGGATTATATTCTAGTTTTTTAATCATAGACATCAAAATCTAAATTCTTTTCAAATCATAGGGAACAAATTTATAATTTTACTCTTAAATTTAGAGAAATTACTTCACATAGCAACTTTTCATTCATCTATTTTAATTATAGCGTTTAAAAAAAAAAATCATACATAGCATATTTTTATTAATTTTATCACTTGTTTCGACAAACTAATTGAAGACTATTAGTAAGCTGATTGAATCTATCATTATACTGATTGAGTCTATTAGTTGAACTACTGATTGAAGGCTATGAGCTGAACTATTAATTTAATGCTATCATTTAAACTAAGTTATCAGTTGAATTGATTAAAGCGAGAGCATTTTGGTTATTTTCCATAAATGACACATTTTTCTACAATATAAGAAATATTTTCAGAATTTGCTATACATGATATATATATATATATATATATATATATTATTTTTTATTTTTTATTTTATTATTATTTTTTTTGCTATATATGAAAAATCCTATTAAATTTATCGTTGAGACTACTTTTTTTTTTTTTTTTGAAAATATAAAAAAGCATATACAATAATGAAACAAGTCCTAAAATATTATGTAAAGGGTGTTCAAACAAACTGACAACTCGAACAAACGATCAATCCAACCTAATTTGACGGGTTGTGTCGAGTTAAAAAATTTGGATTAGTTTGGTTCATGGGGTGACTTGAAGATAATTTGAGTTAGGTCGAGTAGCCCAAATTTCTTAATTAAGTTTTAAAAAAAACTTTTTACTTATAACATAATTATACATGCATATAACTACTTTATTTTATTTTTTTGGTACTTTTTTTACTCTCCATTTTTTTTCATATTTGTTTCGATCTTTAAAATATATCTTTCATAATATAAAGAAAAATAAAAGTTATCATGTTGATTTATTTAAAATTGAAAATAAATAACAAAAATATATTCAATTTTTTTAATAAAAGATAACTCAACACAATGCAACTAAAAAATGAAATGATTGAACTAGATTACTCTAATACATCGGTTTGGACCGATGGGCAAGTTCATCAACCCAAAATTTTGTATTGGTTCCAAAAATCCTCTTACCTCAACTATATGCATGTACACTCTTGTAACCATATTGATCAAACATGTTTTATTAAAAAAAAAAATATATGAGATTTTTCGTGAGGAAATTAAATGAATATACCCATGACAAAATTTAGATATAATTAAAACGAATTCAATCAGTAATTGATAGTCAAATAAATCTAAACCTATAGAAACAAAATAATTGGATGATCAATCTAAATTAAATTAATTGCAAAAAATAATAATAATAATAATAATAAACTAATTGAAAACCATCCAAGTTGAGAATATTTTTCAAAAAAATTTTATTTGAGGTGGAGTGAATAATTATGGTAGAAATATTTTATGTGTTGAGTTTGATGAATAATTGTACGAGAACAAAATAAGGAGAATGAAAAATAGTAATAAAATAATAAATACTGATTATAGAGAAATGAATATTGATCTAGATCTAAACGGTGTTCAAAAAACTGGACAATTCAAAAAATTCGAATCAACCTAGTCCAATTTTACGAGTTGGGTTGGGTTGGGTTATTAAAGTTTAGTTCAAATAAATAAAAATTTTAAGAATTGGATTGGGGGTTAGGTTGATCCAAAATTAATTTGGGTTGACTTGGAGTTAACCCGAATTACATATTAATTTTTAAAAAAAGTTGGTTACATATAACATAATTATATATGTGTATATGTATTTTATTCAATTATTAATTTTAATATTTTTGTTGTTCAAATTTTTTTTAAATAATTCTATATAATATAGATAATGATATAAATAGAAGTTGAATGATAAATTAATTTTATTTTGTTGATTTTTGTTTGAATTTAAAACGAAAACGACATATGGTCTTAACAAACTCGACTTGAGTTAGGTTGAGTTATATTCTCGAATGAATTGGGTTAGGTTGAGTGTTGGTTATGTGAGAGCATAGGTTGAAAAGTTTCCAACTACCTTTCACTGGACTGACTTCGCTAATAGCCTTTCATGGGCTGTTACTTGTAATGACATTTCGCCTTCTTCATATGCTCTTCGCCAAATCTCAATTTTCTTCACTTCTCCATATCCATGGCTTCCACATAGTTTCCTCCATCAGGCTTTTCTCTCGCTTCAAACTCAACTCCTATTCCACCAGCAATTTACTCAAACCTCCTACACTTTTGGAGCTCATTTCTCCCAAGGGAAATGTCGACCGCCAAACCCATCTTCGGCTCATTCAGGATTTCTTACAAACTGATTCGGATCAATGCCCATCTCGAACCCTTTCCGACGATTATTCGGTTGTTTCATCCATGGGTTCTTCCGCTGTTCATGGACATTGGGATCTTCAGTTCTGCGCTGGAAGGTATAAATTCGATGCGAATGATATATCCACCGTTGTGAGTTCTTGCAGTTCCCATCGCAATCTTCGTGGTGGAATTCAGTATCATTCTGTGGCAATTCGAACTGGGTTTGTTGCCAATGTGTATATAGGGAGTTCTCTGGTTAATCTGTATGGGAAATGTGGGGAGTTGAATGATGCATGTAAGGTGTTTGATGAAATGCCCGTGAGAAATATTGTGTCATGGACAGCCATCATTACTGGGTTTGCTCAAGAATGGCTAGTTGATATGTGCTTGGAGTTTTTTCAACAGATGAGAATGATGTCATTGCAACCCAATGAGTTTACTTTTGCCACCATATTGAGTGCTTGTACTGGCAGTGGAGCCCTTGGAGTTGGAAGAAGCTTTCATTGTCTAATAATCAAATTAGGCTTTGATTCTCATGTCCATGTTGCAAATGCTCTGATCTCAATGTACTGTAAATGTGGAACTCTTAACTTTGCATTATACATATTTGAAAACATGGAAATCAAAGACACTGTTTCTTGGAATTCAATGATTGCAGGTTATGCACAACATGGACATTCTATGCAAGCCATTGATCTTTTCAAAGCAATGAGGAAGCAAAGGGAAGTCGAAGCCGATGCCATCACTTTCCTTGGTGTCCTGTCCTCATGTAGACATGCAGGGTTGGTGGAAGAGGGCAGATATTACTTCGATCTAATGGTCGAGCTCGGTTTGAAACCAGAGTTGGATCATTTCTCTTGTGTTATAGACCTTCTTGGTCGATCCGGGCTGCTGAAAGAGGCTCGAAACTTCATTGAGAAGATGCCTATAACTCCCAATTCAATTGTTTGGGGATCACTTCTCTCTGCTTGCAGGCTTCATGGGAATGTCTGGATAGGACTTCAGGCTGCAGAGAGTAGATTGTTGCTGCAACCCGACTGCGCGTCGACATACGTACAGTTGGCTAATCTGTATGCAAGAGCAGGATACTTGGACGATGCTGCGAGATTGAGGAAGACGATGAAAGACAAAGGGCTGAAGACAGCTCCTGGATATAGTTGGATTGAGATTCAAAATAAGGCTTACAGATTTAAAGCAGAAGATAAGGGGAACCCTGTAATGGCTGAGATTGTTGGTGTTATGGATGGCATAGTGAAACACATGAGGTGGAATGAAATAAAGGATGAAATTGATGGTGTTTTATTTGCCACTTTATGAAATAACTCTCTTTTTTTTGGCATAATTATGGTGGTTTTTGAGACAAATTATTCCAAGTGGAGGGTTGATCATCCCTTAGAGATGATTTATAGACAACTGGTACAAAATTTGTTTATAATTTGATATTATCTTCAAGGTTAAATTATTAGTTTATTCGGTTTCTTTCTTTGTCTATTTAATTCTTAATGAAGTGTTTATATTTATTTGAATCATATGGGTAGCTTAATGAATTAATGTATATTAAAAAAAATAATGCACATTAGGCGTAAGCTTTTTGCACTCGAGGGCCTCGCGCGCTCGAACTTTAAGTTGAATAAAAGCCATAAAGCGAAGCCCACAACATAAAGTTCGAGCGCGCGAGGCCCTCGAGTGCAAAAAGCTTGGCGCATTATTTTTTTTAACAATTATAATCAAAACAACATATTTTGATTGTTTTTTTTTAATGAAAAATTAGAAACTTCCCTTGCAAGCTTCTTATCGTAAAAGGTCCTTATCGTAAAAGTTTCAAAGCCCAAAAGTAACCATTTGTTTTTTGACTCTTTCTCATCTCTTTGAAACGAAAAAATAGCCTTTTTTTCTCCATCTCAAATGAAATCGTGGGTGTTGCGCCCTCTCCTCGCTGACGCTCCTCTTGAAGACTCGTCGGAAGTGGCTGGAGAGTCTCTCTTCGATCATTCATCCTCATATCTACTTATTTGTTGTAAAGCTTCCTTTTGTTTTGCCATTATATATAGATAAATATTGAAACATTTTATATTGAATGAGATTAATATATGTGTTTTGTGGTATATATATATATATATATATTTTTTTTTTTTTTTTTTTTTTTTTTTTTACACTGTGCCTTGAAATAAAGTCCGCGCTTTTTTGCGTCTTGCGCCTTAGGCTCTAGAGAGCCTTTGCGCCTTTTTGCACTCCGCACCTTTTAAAACACTGAGCAGGTTCGTGTCAAACTTAATATAGTTTAATTGACATGATATATTCTCGGTGCCCAGTCTAAGACTAGGTCAATGATGCCCTGGATTTAGAGAAACAAAACTCCAAGTTATTAGGTTATCAAAAAAAAAATTGATGTGAAGTATGACCAAAAGTAGCTATGCTTCAGTAATATTATGTTCGTTCTAGTAATCATAGGATTATAGATATTAATCTTTTACCTCCAAATATAGTTGAACTAAAAGAAAACCAAATGAAGTATATGTTAATATATATGTGTGTGTATATATATTCTCAAATTACCACATGAATAAATAAAAAATAATTGAAAAATAAAAAATAGAACACATTAATTTATGTAGCAAAATTTTCGAAATCAAAGAAAAACCCACGGATATAAAAAACTTCTACTATTTAAAAAGTTACCAGAATGATACAAAATTATCTATGTTTCTAATTACATTAACACTCTTTTGAATGTTTATACTACTTAGTATACCAAATTTATGTAGAACAATTCTCTTCAAATGAATCACATGCACTCAAAATTGGTGATTTGAAAGAAAAATAATAAAAGAAAAATAAATAAACGTCTAACTTTCAGTATTGTCTAATAAGTCTATTTCTAACCTATGTTTTAAAATTCACATCATTGGGTATAAAATTGAAAGTTTGAAGTCTTATTAAACATAAATTTTAATTTTATACTTCATAGATCAACTATGTTGTGCTCCGAAGAAAAAAAACCTTTAACCACAAGGAAAAAAAAACCTTTAACCAGTACAATTGATCGATAAATTAGGCCTTTTTTAGATCAATGTTATTGCATTACTAGAGTCAGCTGAGCTATACTCGTTTTGACAAATCTTTGAAACTAACTGTTGAAAATAAATTGAAATCGATAAAAATTCTATTTAACGTTCCTTAACAATTTTTTTGAATACGAGAATACAAGCATAACCATTGTATACACAAATGTATAAACAACCATGAGATTTATGACTTAAATTTTCTAATCTTTTATTATCTTAAAAAGGATATGAGGATAATAATCTTGTCTCACTTCACAACAACCCTTCAGACTAAACACTATTTCTAAATTATTTTATAAAAAGAAATCCAATTTTTCCCTATTTCCTTTTATCATGCACCCGTTGTACCAAAATGAGTATTTCAATAGACCAAACACATAGCATTTCCTTGAAAAATCCATTTAGATTCTTGAACAGACAAAGATCAAGAGAGTAAACATAACACAAGAATGAGAAAAAAAAGTTGTCAAATTGAGAGCGAGAAAAGGAGAACAAGATCGGGAAAACATGGAATCGAAATTTTTTCTCTTTTTTTTTTTTGTAAACATGCTTCCTAAGAAGAAAAAAATAGAGAACTCAGTTTTGAACAACCAGGTCACATAGTTATGCTCAACATAACCTGATTACAGGTTCAAATCTCTTACCTTGAATAATATTGAATTAAAAAGGAGAGAGATACCGGGTCAAATATCATTTCAGTAAAGATATCTCGAAAAGAAGGGTTTGCTCGAGTTAGTCAAACAACTAAACAGAAGATCATCATACTTCAACAAACTTATTTTCATGCAACTTCAAAATCCAAATATCCTTCCTTACAAAATACAGTTCTTCAGCCCAAACTAACAACTAAGTTTGTGAAAATAGAAAGATTTCAGCTAACTTTAAATGAACGTGACTGCTACCTGGGAGTGCTTGAGATTAATGAAGTCATAACTCACACCACCACTACAAAATGCCCAGCCATTGATCCAACATAAAAAACACGCGTCGATACAGACGATAAAAGTTACTGATTATTGGAGAACCCGAACCGAAACTTGGTTGTTCAGACAAAAGCCTCTGTTCTTAGTAAAAAACGCATGCATTGCTTGTGTTGATGAAGGGAACAGCACAGTTGCCATTTTGGTGTTGTCTGGAATGTATGCCCTACAATGATGTGAAGTATAAATGATGCATCATACAAAAGTTCATACAAATAATATACATATACTCATTCTGAATTTATCATACATAATCGAGTTTTACCTTAAAAACATATTGATTGAGGTTGCATCATAGTCGCAGCCAGATAAGAAGCGTTCTACATCGTCTATCAATGCACTTCGAGGTAATCCTTGCAGTAGAACCTATAAATAAGCAATCAGTAATATCAGTTTTATCCCTATCTAGAGCACAATATATTACAAAGAAAATTGAATCTCACTAAACCAAGTTCCGAACCCATCCAGTGTAGGGTTGCTTATATGTTTTTTTTTTTGATAAAAAAAAATTTCATTAGTTGAATGAAATTATAAGAGAGGGCACAAGACCATTACAGAAGAGATGTCCAATCGTTAACAAGAGTATCATAACTATAATCATGGAATAATGGTGATTGTTTGCACCATGATATGACGACAATGGTAATATTTTCAATGAAATTAGCCAAGTTAGATTCCTTTTCATGAAAGATTCTGTTCTTTTCCTTCCAAATGTTCCAGCATAAGGCCCTCACAGAATTCTCCCACAACAGTTTTTTGTTTTCTTTGAATGGACGATCAAGGAGGGTCTGTTGTAGGAGAGAACAAGTGTGCCCCCAGGGAAGGTTAGATTCCAGTTGAAAGATCTTTGAATGATGTCCAAGAATCTGTAAGCAAAGTAGCAACTTACAAATAAGTGTTGTTGAGTTTTGTTTGTCACTTTGCAAACCGCACACCAATTAGGGGATAAGTTGTACATAGGCAATCTTCTCAGTAGTTTCTCGTTTGAATTGATAGCTTTGTTAAGTAATTCCCGTAGGAAAATTTTACCTTTTGGGTACTTGTCTTTCCAGATTTTGTAATGAATGTTCAAACTTGTATGGTCCAATGTCCCATGAAGATCTCTGGTAAGGGAGTGAATGGTGAAGATTCCATCAGGTTCTTTCTGCCATAGGCAGTGTTCTCATCGCTATTACAGAACCGTACATGAGATTTTCACCTCATACGGCTCCTTGAAGGCCATAAACAAATCTAAGGTCTAAGTTGTAGGAGTACTGATCGATGAACATTTGAGATAATTGCTCAAACGAAACTAACTTAGAATGATCTAGTGACGTAAAGGTTCCAACTCTTGTTTTTCCTCAAGAGAAAGGGGTTCCGGAGTGAACCAGCTCATTCCATTTCTAAGTCAGAAGAAAGGGCATAGACAGAATGAGACTCATCAGAAAGAACTGGATTGGATAAAGCATCCGAGTTCACGGTCTTCGCCATTATTAGTGTGGTTTTCGCTAAACAATTGAGAAAAACAAGCCTCCTTAATTTCCTCTTCTTTAAGGCTCCTCCTCAAGTAATAACTCCAAGATCTGTATTCCTCATTCCATGCCTCTTAAACAGTCATATTCTTTATTTGTAGATAAGGTGTAGGTTAGGGGAAATTGTTGTTGGAAAGGGGAGAGATTTATCCACATTCCATTCCCAATCACACGGGTAATTCTATCGTGTATGAGATGAGCAAATGATGAGATTGTCTTCCATGGGCCTCTAGATTTCATGTTTGGCAAAATCTTTGGTTCGATGCTATTAGGATCAAAATCATGCTTAGCATCAATAATTTTCCTCCAAATGGCAGTTTTCTCCCTCCCATATCGCCAAATCCATTTCAAAAGTAAGGCTTCATTCTGATTTCTGAGTTACTGTATACCAGTACCACAGAGTTCAATAGGGCCAGTAGTCTTATTTCAGTTAACAACATGGATGCCACCATTATCACTATTACATTTCCAAAGGAAGTTTCTATAAAGTCTTTCCAATTGCCTAATGATTTTGGTAGGCATTTTGAACATGGACATCTAGTATGTTGGCAAGTTAGCTGAAGTAGCTTGAATGAAGGTGAGGCGTCCCCTTTAGATATATGAATGTTTTTTCACGATAGACCCTTCTTTTCAATCTTCTCGACCACTGGCTCTCAAAAAGATGAATTTCTAGGGTTACCATTTAGGGAAGGCCAAGATATGTTGTGGGCCTTCTAACTTCGCAACCATACTTGTTGACTATGAACATCAGATCTTGATGTTGATATTGATGGCTAGAACTTCAGTTTTATGGACATTCTGATAAGGTTGGGCCTTATAAGGGTTCATGGATATTAGAGGGGCATATAAGAAAATAGTAAGAGAGTTCGTTAAAAATTTTAGTTATAAACAGAGAGGTTGTGTAAGGGAAAGGATATCCATATTTTGAAAATTTTCATTAGGGCTCTTAGAGATGATTCTCTGGAGATGGGAGGGTCCAAGTCCTATTAAAACTTGGATTATCTTGTAGTTCTTGGTAATTTTGTTATCAATATATTTCGGTTCTTATCAAATTTGGTATCAGAGAGGTCCGATTCGTCGTGGCCATAGAGATGGGTTATGAAGATGTGCGAGATGTTCATTTCCAACAAATGATGAGGTTGTTGGATTGGTTTGAAGCTAAAATGAGGGAGATCATCAAAGAAAGAAGAGGAGGTATTACAACAAGCCTTAGGGAATTGATGGAGGATTTCAATTCGGCAGTAGAGAGAAAAAGAATAAACACAGAAGGTAAAAAATGATAATACATGGATCGACTGTTCGACCATTTATGGTGAAGAAAAAAAGAGAAAAAAAATCGAAAGGTCTAATGGGGAAAGGAAAAGAGACCAACTTGCATATCGAAGAAAGCCATGGAAGAAGCATCGTCAATGGAAGATGAAGTGGAAGCGAGGGATTAGTTAAGGGAGTAACCTCGAAAATCATACATGGATAGATAGTGGACTCCACCTAGCAATTGATAGTAGCTTCATCAAAAATGAACCTAGGTTTTGGACTCGATGATGGTGTTGTGACTAGCTGATAATGATGGGCAGCAACCATGTCAAGACTCTCTTCAACCGCCTCTTGTGGCTAGAAAAAGCTACGTTCCTCCGACAAAGGAGCTTTTTTTATGAGCTTTTTAAGCCCAAAATCAGCCAAGATGAAGGGATCTATGCTAGTCTCCAGCAGGGTCTATTTAAGAGCAAATAAAGATGGATCCTCCCAATCCAAATGAGCAGTGGAGGGGGTTGGAAAGGCTGGTTTTCTAAGGACCGCCATCTTTGGTCGATATACGAGGTGATTGGGTTTCTTCGGAGCAGTGGGTTGAAGCATATTTTGTCGAGTGCTTACCACGGCTGATGGCTTAGATTTTGGGATGGTGGCATAGTAAGCCAGATGGAGCTATGTAAGCGTGATTGTGTATGTCGGAATCGATTTAACCTTCATTAATACCCCTGGTGAGGCCGTTCTTAAAGAATAACAAAAGGGGTGGGCCAGGAGAAGACTCCTTCTGACAAGAATGGTGGCCATGAATGAAATTTTTTGGCCTTTCGTGTTCAGGGCAATTAATCCTAGATACAATTGGTTTTTTGGTAGATAGGGAGAGATTAAAGTTAATAATCAGGCCCTGTGGGACAGGGGAACCTTGTAACAAGGTTTAAAAGGAAAACCAACCCATCCTTCTAACGTCAATAGGGATGACCAGTTTATTTATGGTGCCATTGTTATTTTCTTTAGTAAGCTCAGCAATATAACCCTTCTTGTTCCTAGCCTTCTCTAACCAAAGGGAGTAACCATCAATCCTCGATTCTAAAAATAAATTTGTGGTTCAGTGGTGTCGATAGAAGGGTGTACAAACTCTTGAGGATTCGTGTAAGAGATGACCAATGGATGGAGATAGCGTAAGGAGTTGTCCCTTGAGGTTTCAGCAATCTTAACTTGAGTGCCCATGTAACGGTGATCGATGTCTATAAGATAATCCTTCCTTTCGATGGTAGCGATACACGAGTACTTGGAATCCATGGTCAATAGTGGAAGTCATGCCGGGCAAAGAGCATAGGAGCAAGGATAAAGAGAAAGTCTAGAGAGAGGTTTTTTAGAGAGTGATATTTTTTTCCAATACTAAAAGGAAAATAAAGGGGTGATGGCTTATATGTTATTTAATGACCACAAAATTAGAGTCGCACACTTTACTATTTGGTATTCGTACTATACTTTGCTCCACTATATACCTACCTACTTAAGGGCACTTGCACCCGTCGGCCGTCCTAAGAGTTGATAGGGTTATATTTAATGTGAGACATCCATTAATTGCACAATATGTTGCATACGATTTCACAAATAACAAACCTGGCCAGCAACCCTCAATCTAAAAGTATCTAAGTTTCAATTGAAAATTTAAAAACATTGGTTAGTGCTTACAAATCATCTTATGATAAAAACCCTTGTCTTATTCATTGAAGTAGTTACTACAATTTCTTTCTTATTTTTAATATAAGTGTCCAAGCTAGCATGCCACATATGACATATCAACTACTCTCAAGAGACAATCCACCTAACCAATATGAAATTAAATTTCATATAGGTGGCCACCATAGATTGAATCCATAATTTTTTGGTAACCTACTACTTTCTTGAGTGCTTGACCACTAATTCAACTAATGATGGAAGTAGATACTACAATTTCAGTCTCGAAAAGCTACTGAAAGAAATCCCAACCATAGTACCTTAGTTAACATGCTTTAATCACTTATAATCTAACTAATTTAACATGAAAAAGTAGTTTACTATTCGTTCTAAATTTTGAGAATGTAAGGAACAATCCATTGAAATTAATCATTCTGCATTTACAAAACAAAGAACATATTGATTTGTCTGATCCATCCTTGAAACCATGTCATTCAATCACATGATTTTTGTTAATGAAAAACAAAGCTAAAGTAGATGGATTAATTGCTGATAAAAAAAAAATGCCAATGGCAAAAACAATAATATGATATTACATAGTAGAAAGAGATTTCTCTATTGATAATGAGTTCATATAGTTAAAAGAAAAATGACATTACAGTTTTTCCATTGTAAGGTGAAAGAAGGTCCCACTGTGAACGATCAGCCTGAAATTCAGAAATAGAAGTTATAGCTTCTAAAATTTTAAAAACAAAAGAAACATAAATCCATTATTAGACAGGTATCCATCAAAACATCACCCGCGCCAATCTGTACGTGTGACCTTTTCTTCCCATTGCTCGGGCAGCATTATCATAGGCCTGTTGGGAGGAGAACTGCACCATTCTGATTACAACATCCATAAATATTTAGAGAGAACAAACCTCAAACATCTGGGTGTTAGGACTCTGAGGCTAACTTTCAGTAATAAGTACACAGTAGATATAACCGATAATAATGAATATGGCTGTATCAATCAACAACCAGGCAGGGTGTTTCATTAACCAACAAGTAAACAGAAATTACAACATGAAAATTGAAAACTATATGGCAAGGAAATGCACTAACTAGTGTTTCGAGAGCATCGGATCACTCCTCCCCAAGTCCTTAGACTTTTACTACTCCAGAAACATGCCCCCAAACCTAACCAACCTTCCTTATATATATCACTTCATAGTCCTTCCCTTACAAACATAACAACCCACTAGCCTACTCATTACATGTCTCCCCCCAAGATCCCTGTTTTACCCCTTAAGGGATATGTAAGGTTAAATATGGCTCTAACGTAGTGTTACTCAATTACATATTTATGACTCTTAATAAAATAACTCGATTGAGTTGCACCTTGGAGATACAACCCGGTTACAGATTACAGGTACAACACACTTAACTGAACACATGATCAATAGATCAACACATAAGCTAAGGACAGCCTTTATTGTTATTATTATTTTTTTGGAAACCATAAAATCAGAACTCCGCTCCACTATTCTCGGGATAACCACGCTCGTCCCAAAGTCAAGCACCGAGAGACATCAAAGGAGTGGAGACACGTGTGGTGTCTACGAATTAGTGTCACAAGTGAGTCTCAAACCTGGGCACTTGAGGGGGAGCACACCTTCAAAGCCCAAGCCTTCAACCACCGCGCAACTCCTTGGAAATCTGCCTTTATATTCAAATGAACAAAGAATCAAAACGGCACTTAAATATTCATTGACCAATTTATTTTCCATAAAGCAGTAGGAATAGAACCATATTCACAGTAGCAGGGCTGGGCATAATAAAGAAAACGTCTATATCATAAATATGGTAAGAAGAAGAGTATTACATAGAGGTTGGTATGAAACTCCGATTGTATTCAACTTTGACATCATCCAAACTCAAATTACATCCTTCGAAAAAAACTACAATATCTGTCTTTAGAACATTCCTTGTAATACCAAACAACTTCCCATATACCAAACCTGTTAAGAGTAAAACATTGCACCACCAAAAAATCAGAGGAGAAACGAACTACTTAAATGACAGCAGAACAGCAGCAAAAACTCCAAAATTATTACAAAATGTGTTTGGGGTGGGGGGGGGGGGGGGGGGGGGGGGGGGGGGGGGGGGGGGGGGGGGGGGGGGGGGGGGGGGGGGGGGGGGGG
>JBBMEG010000024.1:15839436-15851047 GCA_037832605.1 Cyclanthera cordifolia
ATTATAATAGCTCATTTGGATGTTCTTGTTTGAAGAGGAATTGTTAAATGCTCATTTGTAATAGCTCATTAATGACAAGAAACAAACACCCCTTAAGGTTATAAGCATCCATGTACCTCTACACTAAATTGTAAGTAATTGCTAATATTAATCATTTGTAATGTTGCCAAGCAGGGTTAGGCTAATTATGGCAAACCTATGCAAGAAAGGGCAAGAACGTCCAAATGAAAATTGAGATAGAATGCAAGGAGGGATACGAACAAAGAAGAGACGACCCTATCACCAATCCATACGTATGTCAAAAGAGGGAAGAGAGGCAAAGCCACGTGGGTACGTCTGGTGGGGGAGCAGAAGAGAATGGAGAACGAATGTGGGCCCTAAACCAGAAAAGAGGAATATATGAGAGGGAGAAGGCGTGAAGAAGGGTATGCAAAATTGTCTAGAGAGGACCAGAGAGCAAGGAGAATTACTGGCCCTCTCAAATTGGATAGGTAGTTTGTTATTTTGTATCTTGCTCGTTTTTGTGTTTATAGCTCACTTAGACATTGGGTTTCTACTCTTAATAATATACTCCGGTAAATTCTGGTAATCTGTGTTGTTGTGTTTGTGTGTTAGTGTTCTATACTCATTAGTGTTGCAGGTTGAAAGTCGATACCTGACAGAGAATTAATTAAAGGACTAAGTACCTTAAAGCTACCTGATAAGATTCAGCTATGGAATTCAAAACATAAGTTTTTTATAGGATTGATAGTAGGGGTATTTTAGTAATTTGATAAGAGTTTGTTAGACATTTCAGATTATAAATAAGTGTGGCAACGAAGAAGACATCAAATATTGTGGTCATATGGTATTGGGCTCGAGAGAATATTTTTAAGGAGAGGTTCCAAGTACCTATTCATTTACTTGGTTTATCTAGTAAATTTTTTTCGAGAATTGCCACAAGGTGAGTATCTCCAACATACCCCCTCAGGATGATGCCATTTTTGAAAACCATCTTGGATAAGATCCGAATTTGTGGTCCGAAATACCCGCTTTGGCTCACTCGCTTGGGTCGGATCCTACTTTTGGGATCATCAAATGCTCGCTTAAGTCTTTGTCCGCTTAGGTGAGGGTCCTCGGAATCTTTGGGGGTCAATAACCCAGAGGTCTTATACCATATTAGAAAGTGTGGGCATCCATCTCAAAACCAATTGGCTATAAGAGGAATAGCCCACCTTGTCTTATAGATGCTTGAAGGACTCTCCACTTTTTCGATGTGGCACATTATGAGATCCTCAACAATTAGGAATATTATAGTGGTATGTTAGCAATTAGTTGAAGAGTTAGGTAGAGGATTATGGCATAAATAAGACAAAAGGGTTAGTGAGAGAGGTATTAAAATGTATGGGAATGAAGTAAGGCTTGGCTTGGTTTGGTTAGTCGAAGAGGGAGGTTCTCGGTGCTATATCGTAATACAATTCAAGTAGTTCGGATCCTATCAACTATGTTTATTCTCAAACTCAAGTGAAAAACCAAAAACTGTAACAAGAAAGAAACTTGAACTTTTTTTTTTTTTTGCAATACCAATTGATACCTCTACCCTTCTTTTCCTGGCTGCGATATGCAATGCAGTATTGCCGAACCTGTCCGGAAGCATGACAATAGCCGGATCTGCTTTGACAAGCAGCTTCACCACTTCACAACTGGTTCCTTTTACAGCCATATGCAATGCTGTCTGCCCTTTCTTATCATTCCTTCGTGCTAGTTGTTTATCCTTGGAAAGGAAAGCTTTTACAATTTCAATATGCCCTTGTCGAGCAGCAAAATGTAGTGCATTCTTCCCATTCGACCGACATATCTCTAGCGAGCTAGAATCGGTTGAAAGCAACACGTTGACTACTCCAATATGACCTCTCGTTGCAGCAGAAATAATAGGAGTTACATTTGATTGGCCAACTGTTTTACTCAGTCCTGGATCGTGCTCTAACAATACCTGGACGATGGCTGCAAAAGGTAATTACAGAGTTGGAATGAAACTGCATCATGCAGACATTATGAAGGTACAACCACATTTCATCAGAAATTTTGTTCTTAGAAAGATCAAAACCCAATTTGGATTGAGTATTTAGAAGTAAGATTTACTAAATACTCCTAAAAAAACTAAATCCAAACGAGCTTTTGATTGTAATCATTATTTCTAAATACTCAAAATAAATTCTCATTCTAAATACTCCAAACAACTACATCCAAACAAGTTTTTTACTGTAATCATTACTTCTAAATACTCAATATAAATCTTCATTCCAAATATTAATTCTAAATACTCTTAAAAACTACATCCAAACAAGATTTTGAATGCAATCATTAATCCTCATTCTAAATACTTATTTTAAATACTAATTCTAAATACTCTTGAAAACTACATCAAAACAAGCTTTTGCCTGTAATCATTACTTATAAATACTCAAAATAAATCCTCATTCTAAATATTAATTCTAAATACTTTTAAAATCTCAATCCAAACATCCCCTAAACCGTGAACTTTAAGGCTAGGTTTGTTTTTGGTGGAGAGGAGTGGTTAACTACTACTTCTCAAAAACCACTCATTTGTATTTTGTAGTAGACAACCACTCTTAATCACTCATCAAACCCTCTATCAAACTACTCAATCAAATTTCACATCAAATATATCACTCAACTTCTACTAACACCAATCCCCAAACAAGTAATTAATTACCCAACAACTACTAACATCAATCCTCAAACAAGTAGTTAACTACTCCAAACTACCATTAACTCTTCCGCTCCACTCTTTTCTACCAAAAACAAACACGCCTTAAGGTTGTACCAATAAGAACCCTAAACTAGTAAACTTTCATGTATATCAATTTACTCCCTCTCACATTCCGTTTGAAAAATATTAGTTTACACATGTGCAAACACATAATTAGATCAATTAAACTCTTGAACTTTCACACGTGAATCAATCAAGTTCGGTGCAATATACACCAAAGTTTAGGGATATAAATTGATCTTTTACCCATTTTTATTTTGAAGCCATATTTTTGCCCCTTAATAAAGCTACAAAAATATCATTCAAGTCAAACCAAGCTTTTTTCCTAACTTGTTTATCAAAAGAGTTCTTATTTCTTCTGAAATGAGTCAATTATGTATAGACTAGGCAGCGTTCAACTGCAAATGTGGCTCGTTTAAGGTCAAGATAGTAGGATAGATTAGTTATAGGCTATAGCATGTAGCTACACTTGCGGTAAGCAATAGAAAAATCCATATTAGTTGGCTGAATGCCTATACTATCTTTCAGCTCATTAATAGACAAATAAACAGAACAAGAATTTCAACTCAATAATCAAGCAATGGATTGGTGGATTCAATCATATCCTGACCTACTACGAAAATTGTTATATCGGGACTTTTGAAATGGTACAAGCAGGGTTGTAAAAGGCATGAGCCCCAAAAAGTAACAAAAGCTTTATGGAGTCTAAGGCGCAAGGTGCAAAAAAAGCGCGGACTTTATTTTCGAGGCGCATCATATATACAATAATAATTAAAATATATATTTACCACAAAATATGTATATTAATCACATTCAATATAGAATGTTTCAATATTCATTTATATATAATAGCAAAACAGAAGGAAGCTTTACAATAAATAAATAAATAGATATGATGACTAATGATTGATCGGAGAAGAAGACTCTCTAGGCACCTCCGATGATTCTTCAATAGCAATGTTGGCAAGGAGGGGTCTAGATTTTTCTAAGCAGCACTGACGATTTCGTCTAAGATGGAGGAAAAAAAAGGCGAGTTTTTCTTTTCAAAGATGAGGAAGAGTCAAAAAAACGAGTGGTTACTTTTGAGTTTCGAAGTTTTTACGATAAAAAACTTGCAAGGGAAGTTTTCGATTTTTTTTTTTTTTTAATAATCAAAACGACATTGTTTTGATTATAATTGTTAAAAAAAATAAAGCGCACTACGCGAGTTTTTTGCACTTGATGGCCTCATGCAAAGCGCGGGCTTTACGTTACGAGTTTCGCTTTGTCGAAGCGAAATCTACACATTGCGCCTTGGGCTTTTTTGTGCTTTTTAAAACACTGGGTACGAGTTCATGGATTGACATTTTCCAAATAGGGCTATGTCATGAAAGCATAATTTAACAATAAATACAACCATTAAAGCCTAAGTAACCAAGAAAAATAAGCTTATATTTGACTAGTAAGATACCTTCGTGACCCTGACTTGCAGCAATATGGAAAGGATCAAAACCAGACCTATTCTTCATAGTTGTGCCCTCCTTAGTAGAATACTGCAAAAGCTCTTTCACAATACCTAAATGCCCCTTCTCGGCTGCGGAAAACAACGCCGTTTCTCCCAACTCATTCACCTCATTCACAATAGCAGACCTTATCTCTGCAACATCTGCATCAAAATCCGCTCCACTCAGAGTTCCAACCATTTGAGCATCAATTTCATCCAAAATATGTCTCACACCAGCCAAATCCCCCCTCTGTGCAGCCAAGTGCAGCTCAGTGTCATTGTGTCGGCCTGTCACCTGCTTCACATACTTCTTCTTATCGATCCTCTTCCCAGAATTGGATAATACCAAAGACTTACTGGAATTCGATACGAGCAAGGTCTTGCCTGAATTGGACAGCACCAATGTCGGTGTTGTCGGAGTAGGCGAAGGCTGCAGCTCAGACGGATGCCTTAAACTCGGTGTTGAAGGAGAATGCGAAGGCTGCAGCTCAGATAGACAGCTTGTGCTGACCGAAAGCCGCAGCCCTGTCTCGAAGTCCCTCATGCCTAGAATAAAAAATCCACAAGTAGATTCAATCAGAATTATCTCATATATCTTAAATGGTAAATTATAAATTTAATCTCTATGGCTGGAAGAAAGTTAGAGTTTAGTTCCTATGATTTAAAAATCTAGACTTTAGTCCCTACGGTTTGAAGAAATAAGAATTTAGTCTCTATGGTTTTGAGAAATATAAAATTGAGTCCCTATGGTTTGAAGAAATAGAATTTAGTTTTTATGATTTGATAAAATCTAAAAAATAGTCCATGTTATTTATAAATCGTATGCGAATTAAGTACGTAGATGTAATATATAAATTATGTGTTTTTCGTCCAATTAATTACTTATCTCACACTCTCATCATTAAACACAAAAATAACTAACTTCTACGAGTTTTATTCATCAACAATTACGAACGACATACTATTTTTTAGATTTTATCAAATCTTAGGGACTAAATTCTTATTTTTCAAACTATAGGGACTAAATTGTATATTTCTCCAAATCGTAGGGACTAAAGTCTAGATTTTAAAATCATAGGGTATAAACTATAACTTTCTTCAAATCATAAGGACTAAATTTATAATTTATCCTATCTTAAAAAGTAAAAACCCAGAAAAATCCTCTATAATGCGGTAACCCTAGCATCAAGATGAATACAATGAACCATTAAACATAAAGCAAACGAAACGATATTAAATTCCAATCTCATCCATCCTTCCAACCAAGGGGTAACAAAATATGAGACGAACAAAGCAACTACAACAGTGCTTGTCCCTTAAACATTCTAATTTCTAAGACATTAGACATTCAAAACCGAATCTCGGTAATCCTTCCTTTCCCTTCGATTATGAATCGGTATATTGTAATGATTATTATCACCAACAAAAAAGAAAAAAACGAACAAGAACATACGGAATTGAAGAGAAACAAGAATACCTGGTTTGATCCCAAACCCCATTGTGTGAAATTCGAGGAAAGCCAAGCCTACAGAATCACCATGATGAGAAGAATTTTATTTACATTTCGATTCAGAGGGAAAAAGAAATATTTCATGGGCATTCAGAAAGTGAGGGAAGATCGGGGAAATGGTGGCTCCACCGATGAGGGGAGAGAGAGAGAGAGAGAGAGAGATGAGAGAGAAAATGAGCGCGAGGTTATTTATTTATTTATTTATTTTGAATGCAAAAATATTTCAATGTTAAACAGCCAGCTGAGCTAGCGATGTTCTGACTCTTGAAATAGAAGAACATGGCGACGAGGTGACCCACATTTCAGAATTGCCACGTCGGGTTTTTTTTCTGTTTTTTTTTTCGCGGGAAATTGGAACTGGATTGGTTTTTTATTTATTATTAAGTACAATTATGCCTAAAAAAAAAAAAAAAAAAAAAAGAAAACAATATTGTTATAGAAAAAAAAATTTATATTGTTATGATTTTTTTTTTTTTTGAAAATTGTATTGGATTTACAAATGGTATTATATGGATATACATTTTAGATTTCTCGTCAAAACTTAGATATTTTTTTATTTTACATTTATATAGCTCAGCTGACATCAGAAATGCAAAAGTATACCTCTGTTTTTCAAGTCCTCTACGTAGTTGTGACATTAATTAAAAAAGTTAATTTAAAAAATAATTAAAAAAGTTATTTTTTTATCAATCAAATTTATTTTCAAAAATTAAAAAATAAACAATTATGAAATAGTCCTAAGGATTTTACAATTAAGTTTTATTGATGGAGGGTGGTAGAATATTTGTGCTTGAGTTTAAAGGCGTGTTCCATTCAAGATCTTTAAGTTCGAGACTCATCAATAACATTAATTTGTAAACGTCTTTTGTGTATGAATTCCTTCAATGTATCTAGGTGTCATAACTTAGGAACGATTGGGTCAGTGTGCATTCAAGTCAATTTAGTGGAAATCGGACAAGGTATGGGAACATATCCTTGATTTTGAGTTCATTGGGTATTTATTGAGCATGCTTAGGGTAATTGGCTGTCAATTCATGTTCTTAATTATATTTCTATGACTGACACATGCTTTAATTAATTGACCATGTTGTTGACTTGTGTATATTGATGAACTAAATTAGGAATTCATGTTAGGCAAACATGTTATATATGTTACGCATGTTACTATGTTTGTAAGCACGTTGTATTCATCCATGTCATGATTATATTAATCCATGAAAGCCCACGATTAATCTTCTACTATAAGACTTGGCTGATAATCTTAAATCAACGATGATCATGCATGCCATGTATTCAAGACCATACCTGGTTGGCAATCCTAAACCAATGATGCCCAAGATATGTCATATCTTCAAAAGCAGACCGACCAAAGCCGCCATCCAGATTCAGAAGCGAAAAGAGTTAACTGAAGAGGCTTTCATCGGGTAGGCAAAGTCCTATTCCAGGTTGCCCCGGTATCACCATTCCTTGACTGATCATTGTTGTCGTACCTTACATTGCATTACTGATTCTGAACTGTTTATTGGAACTCATAAAGACATGTGTTTACTAATTCTTATCTTTTACTAAATCATTTTATGAACTGGATACCTGATTTTACATTGAATTTATTGAATAATTTGATGATTGCCTTAATGACGTATTTATACTGAGCATGTCTCTAGTTTAAATGTCGTTTTTACTCATGCATCTAAGGTGGAGGCCTAGATGAAAACCCTTGTTGGGGCTGGGCCCTTACATTCTTAATGCATGTAATTTATCAATATGCTAAAAACATATCTTATTCATTTATTTAGCTTCTCTCACACACATCTATATGTACATGTATATATTATTTCTTAATCGAGTTGGGTTGAACAAGTCAAAAATTAGTCACCCTATAACCAATGACAAAATTAAAAAATCATAACCCTACCCAACCCAACTATAATTATAACCCAACCTAATCCTTACACTTTGAATTGGATAATCTGAGTTGCTCAGGTTCTACCTTTTAATTGATTTTTGTGCTACTTCATCAAACACATGATAATGATGTTAATTGTAATTGGTTTAATATGAAATTACAGATTTTGTTCTGAATGATACATCAGGTATGTATTAAACAGTGGTAGTGAAAAAAATAACTAATATATCATATAAATGTGTTGAAAATTTCTCAATTATTTTAATTTAGGATAAATCTCAAATTACTTGTGCAATTTTCCCAAACAAATCATAAATCTAGTAATCCGAAATACAACATTTTGGTACCTAAAAATTGAAAATGTTGTTAATTCAAATATAACGATAGACAATATTATTAGAGAAGAAAATTGACGTCCTTATAACTAAAGAGTCAAACCCTCTTTAAGGTTTCATGACGCCATTTGGTTACAAATTTTTTTCTTTGAATGAATATTTAATAAACATAAAAGTTATGACACTAAATAGTGTCACCCCATTAAGGAGGGTTAGTTTCCTTATAATATGTTTGGTGCGGTAGGAATAGTTCGAAAGGAAAAATTTTCTTTTTATTTTTTATTTCACCAACTTTTATCACATTAATCACTATTTTTTTTTTCTTTTTCTTTTCCTTTACATCGTAGTCAAACATGGGGTTAGCAACAAACAATGCAACTTTTACTCTTATTAGAGGTAGATGATTCAATCGTCCACCAGCAATTATTGAACTAAATAAGTAAAAAATTCAAAGGATGAGAGTAAGTCAAGGCCATCGGCCGTAAGGATTTTGTTAGTTGGGCAATAGAGTTAATTCAGCTTGTGGAAAAAACAGGTGAGACAAATAATTATCTACATCTTCAGGGGTCAATCTAGCAATTACCTCATCCCCCACCAGTAATCTGTGGGCACGATAAAATTCCCTGTAAACCGGCAACCAGCTTTTCGCTATCGACAAGATTTCGAATCGGAGCTTCGGATCCATCACGATGCTCGATCTCTGTTTCCGGTAAGCTTCTTTGAAACTGGAATTGAAGTTATTGTAAACCGCCGCCACTTCCGCCGTCGTGAGTGCGGCCGTCGGATTCTCCGGAAGCGTCGATACTACTTTTCCCCATGCCAAACGCTCGTAATTATCGATGTACTGTTTAGCTTTTGCTTTGTACTGCGCAATCCATTCTTCTCCGAGAAGATGATGGAGCTTCGAGCTTTGAACCTGCCAAACGATGAAGCGGACATTGTTAGCTAAGAAGAGATATGAAAGTGAAATGTCTTCGCACTGCCTTGCTTTACTGTCGAGCTTGCAGAGGAGGATGAAGATCATCCGCGCCATGTATGAGGAAACGGATGAACCTTGAGAATCGTCGGAATCTGAAGTCGTGAAAATAGATACGGCCGGAAGTGACGATTTCCACGGCGGCGGCCACCGGGAGAAAATTATGTAGAGAATCTCTCGATACTCGGCGAGGAGAGAGAGGCAGTCCATCGATTCGAGAGCTAAGGTGTGAATTCCACCATCGATGGAAGGTGAATTCGAGGAGTTGTTTTCTATGAACGATTCGTAATCTGAGAGGATTGTGGAGATCGATTCATTAAGAACACTTAGCGAAGCGATGGCTTGTGATCGAATTACTTCAGTGGATTCAAATGAAAAAATTGATTCGATTCTCGGCCAATTCTCGATTATCCTAGTGAACATTTCGAGTAAGTAGAACACATTCTTGTGCGATTTCTTGCTCTTCACGATAACTTCCGGAAATGCAAAAAGAATCATAGCACCGTCTTTGCATATTTTGGTGAAACAAGATTCCGCAACGGATTCCGAACTTGCGAATACCTGATTGCACATATCACGCTCCATATTGAAAATCGTTGCAATGGCCGAATTCACAGCTTCTAACCATTTTTTGATTCTGAAATCAACCGCCTCAAAATTCATCTTACGGATTTGCGACGAAATTTTCACGATACCTAGACGATAAATCGATTCGTCGACAACAGATTTCCGAACAGATCCGTAAATTTCAACACATTCTTTAGTATAACCAGATGAAATCATACACTCCGCTATCGCTCTCAGATCTACCATCGCATCAGATGTTACTCCTCTAACTTCGTAAATAGAATCAGAAACAAAATCAGAACCAGAAATATCACCTTCTCTACGAACTCGTACTGAACTCGATTCCACATCCAACGGTTCTTGTTTCACAGAGAGAATCCGATAGAATTCAACCTGAAGCCGCTTCATCGCAATCTGCATCAGATTTTGAGAAAATTCAAGTTTATCAGAGGTCAGGAGATACATAACCTTCTGAAGTTCGCTCACGCATCGTATGAATCGCGAGGCTTCGTCCTTGCTCTGATGAAAAATCGACGGCAGTTCAGCGTAGGGAAAGGATTCAATGCTCCATTTCGTAATGATTTCTGCAGCGGACTGCAAATTCCGATCAATAAACGATTCCGAAAAGCTCCGACGATAAACCACAGAAGCGGCTTCCGATGAAGAAGAAGAAGAAGAATTGGAGCAATTAGGACTGACCAAAGGCGATAGAAGCTTGGAACAAAGTCCGAAAAGCTTCTTCCCATTTCTCGTCATTCCAGTCTTCTGAAACTTCTTCGCTTCTGTTTGTTTCCTATTTTTTTTTCTAAATGTCGGGATTTGTCCGTCACCGTTACCAAAATGTGTAGAAGCTTTATAAAGTCTCCCCATAAGCGATTTTTTTTTTTTAATTAAGATATTTTAAGATATTTTCACACGTGTAAAAAGGGTAAAAATGTCTAAAAAATATTTATTCTTAGAGTTTAGGCCCGAATTTCTTAGCTTTTATAAATTTCTTACCTCTTATAAATTTATAATGAAAAATTTGTAAAACTAAATGTGTATATTTGTAAATTAATATGAGATTGAAAAAGATTAAAATTTTAATTTCTCAATGCATAATTTAAAATATTTATGTATATATAAAAAATGGTTTTAATGTGGGGGTGGATTATATATTTATTTATTTTTTTTTTTTGGCAAGTTTTGAATGAATTATTTTGATTGTTGGTTGAAAATGAGAATTGTGAGGAGATATAAAAAAAAATAAAAATAAAAGGAACAAATTATGTATTTTATTTTGTTTTAATGTTAAATTAATCTATTAATTTACAAATTTTTTATTATAAGTTTATAGGAGGTAAGAAGTTAAAAGAAGTTTTTAGAGAATTAAAAATAAAACAATTAAAAATATAAACATTTAAATTTTATACTCATGGCTATCGTTAGGAAGAAACAATATAACACCATTGTCGCCGTTCTCTCTTTCAGCGTTAGACCTTCCATTATGATTGCAAAATATGCTTCATTTCCTCTTTCAGGGTCAGACCTTCCATCATAATTGTAGAAGAAGTTTCGATATCATTTCGAGCACTCATCAATAGGGGAACTCCCCGCTCGTCCCGAACAATCCACCCAAGCCCACCGAACTTGGTACAAGCATTGCGAGAGTCATCTACATAATTGAAACTTTATACATATTCTTTAAAAACATTTAATTATTTGAATTTATTACTTAAAAAAATATTTAAAAAATTAAAAAATTTCCGACGAAAACCCGATCCCCATAATTCTCCAATATCACGGAGATTGAATTTGAAAGCGGGAACATGGAAGTCATTCACCGCCCCATGGACACATCTCTGAATCATGGATGAGAAAATCGTGGGGGGCAGACTTAGTCTAAACGACGCCGTTGGAGACTTTGGTATGTAATGAAACGACGCCAGAAGCTGAGAGAGGGAAGTAATGACATTGAATTGTTTGACAGAACAAGTCAATTGAACGACAAATTTGAAAGGTAAACGTTTTTAATATTTCAAAACAATTTACTCTAATTTTAACCTTATTTTATTTCATACT
>JBBMEG010000024.1:15853190-15868623 GCA_037832605.1 Cyclanthera cordifolia
GAGTCAGTTCATTTCTCCCTTGAAAGGGGCGATTCCTAAGCTAAGTACCCTAAGCTAGTCCTTGTTTCCTTACTTATTCTTTTAATCTGTTTTCTGACTTAGGCATCGGAGGCCCTGTGGCTCACACCACACCGGTGTGTCCTAAACCTTTTCTGTTTTGCAGGCCCTTTCGTCCTCTACTAAACAAATAGTACTGTGCATAGAGTGTTGACCATTTTTCGGCATCAACACTAATAATTCTTCAAAACCTCTCAAATTTCGCTTTCAATCAAAATTTCTTTAATTAAAGAAACGATCTTCAAATGAAAGAGAAAGAAAGAGTTTGAGGGACTATTTTTAAGTTTAATTGATAGTTAAGGGACTAAAAGTAGACATTTAAAAGTTGAGAATTAAATTTGAACAAATTTTAAAATTAAAGGACTAAAATTGAATATTTAAAAGTATATGGATCAAGATGGAAAGATGGAAGGACCTAAACTATAAATAGTATCAAATGAAAGTAAGTTAAATGTGTAAACTGAAAAAGGTAAAAGAAAACATGGTGTAAATGTGAAGGGCGTTGGAATGAACATTTTGTACAGAGAAGGAATTAGAAATAGTTCAAAGCCTTTCCCCATAACCGATATTCTGTTTTCAATTGTTACGATTTTCACATGGCAGCTTCGATTCATCGCAATCAAATCTCTATCGGTTTCGCCATATCCATCTAATTAAAGCTCCAACTCAAACGCCTTTTGTTGATGGGTAACTCCCATGGCCACCACCGCAAGCATTTCAACCATGGCGTAAATATCTCTCGACCCTCTTATACATATACCCAATCTGCACCTGCTGCTTCTCAGAGCTCGAACTTGGCGGTGAAGATGGAGTCCTTGCCCTACGCCCTAGTTGATTCGAGCCTTCGAGCACTTGCCGGTCAGGCCGAGGGCTTTGGCCGCTCCGCCATTGGTGGTCTCCATGGTTCTGTTTATTGTGTCACTAATTTGGAAGGTTGTGTTTTATTTATTCCTGTTTCTGATCAAATACAATTGTTTATGAAGCAGTGGAGTGTTTGGATCCAGGAATTTAGATGTTGAAGATTTGGGAAATTGTGGGGTTTTCTTAAATTTGACTTAAAATCATTATGATTTGTTTTGCTTGTTCTTGATGTTGAGAATTTTGGAAACTAATGGGATGAAAACACTAGCTTTTCCTTTGTTAAGTAACTCATCTTTATGCTTTTCCTTGATTCTTGGAAGTTGGGATTTGAATTCAATTGGTAGTTGAGCTTTTGCTTCATTCAACCTTCTTTTCTTTCCTTTTTTTTGTATATTCTTCAGATGAGTTTGAGGGGAGAAACTTGAAGTTTATATGAAATTACAATGGCTAGGGAATTGGATTTAGAATTCTACCCTTTCTACCTATACATTACTTGGATGGGCTGTATACAAGGAATTTCACAATGCCTCAAAATTCCATATACTAGCCTATTGGTTCTGCCTTGGAGTTCATTGAGGAGTCCTTAAATCTGGATTTTTTTTCTTCTTTTTAGATGATGGTCCAGGATCACTTAGGCACGGATGTCGTATGAAAGAGCCCCTCTGGATTATCTTTGAAGTTTCAGGCACAATTCACTTGTCTTCATATTTGAATGTGTCATCTTATAAGACTGTAGATGGTCGTGGTCAAAGGATAAAGCTTACAGGAAAGGGATTGAGGCTGAAGGAATGTGAGCATGTGATTATTTGCAATTTAGAGTTTGAAGGTGGTAGAGGTCATGATGTTGATGGAATTCAAATTAAACCTAATTCAAAGCACATATGGATTGATCGTTGCAGCCTCCGAGACTATGACGATGGCTTGATCGATATCACTCGAGGAAGCACGGATATCACTATTTCTAGGTGAGAGAATGTTTCATTGAAGAGCTTTGCCCAATTATTTGATGTTGTGCTTGATTTCATTCTCCATTTTCTTCTATAGGTGTCACTTCTCACATCATGACAAGACAATGCTCATTGGAGCAGATCCTTCTCACGTTGGCGACCGATGCATCCGTGTCACGATCCACCACTGTTTTTTTGATGGTACGCGTCAACGACATCCGCGTGTTAGATATGCTCAAGTTCATCTTTACAATAATTACACCAGAAATTGGGGGATCTATGCTGTTTGTGCTAGTGTAGAATCACAGGTTTTGACATGCTTCACCTTTTCCAGATACATTTTAGTTTAAACTTCTCTAAAGATTAACTATATTTTTCAATAGGCACTGTGGTTTCATATTTTTGCTTACATTTTGAATTAGATATTCTCACAATGCAATATATACGAAGCGGGGCAGAAAAAAATGGCATTCAAATATCTAACTGAAAAGGTAAAATTTTCCTTTTTCATTATCTACGATTTAATTCTACGTGTAGATTGGAACTCTAATCAATTCAACACATGGAAAGTTTAGAATAGGAACTTGAGACGTAAAAGTATCTCACAATTTGTGGAATCTTATATTTTATGAACTTTTCCTTTGTGAATGCATATTTTCTGTACTTCCCTCTATAAATCCTTAAACAATGGTGTAACTAGAAACATATTAGTGGTGACGGTTGAGAACTCAAATTGCCTTAGGGCAGATGAAGTTTTGTGATAATTTGGATTTGCGATGATCATATTTTCAATTTTCTATACTCAAATTTCATTTCAAAGCACACTCCAGAGTCAAGAACAAAATGCCAGTAATTTCTGTTGAAAAGCAACCTTTACTAGTAAAAAAACGATGAAACCAACTGTACGGAACTCAAATTTGCGGTTTATATGATTGATATGGGTTCAGGCACCAGACAAGGAAGAGCCTTCAAGTGGGTGCATATGGTCTGATGGAGATTTATTTGTAAGTGGCACTCAAAGTGGGCTGTTGGCTGCAAATGCTGTTGGACAAAACTTGTTTCATCCTTCGCAACATTACTCTGCGTGGACCGTGGAACCTCCAACGGATGCTCTGAAACAAATTCTCCAACATTGTACTGGTTTCCAAAACATACCAATGCCCACTGATCAGCCACAGGTACCTTAGAAGTTAGAAGATCATTGAGATTGTTTTGATCCCCAAACTTCAATAAGTTCCATCTTTGGTCTGTGAAGATAGTGTGGTTTTGGTCCTTTGATGTTTTAAATTTTAAGATCTCTATTTTAATCCTTTTAACTTGAAATCCATATTTTTAGTCCCCATGTAAACTGTTCTGTTTAAATTTTTGGATCTTGTATCCTCTATCTTGTCACTAATATGTCTGGGGATAAGCGTGGGAAGTTAGTGACCAAAATGTAGTGTTTTACATTTTCATGTTACCACTCTTCAATGTAATATTTGTTTGATTTGTAACTCTATTGTAAGTTTACTTATTATGTATTACTATAACCATTTCCTACTATGAATTAATATCAATGCGTCAATAATATTGCTATATGAACTTAAAAGAATGATATTTTGATATAGCTAAAGATTATGCAATGATACGAACATTTTAGTGTTTGTTGATATTTTCTTTATACGTTTTTTTTAAAATGTCCACAAAATATCAATGATTTGTAATATTACTATTCATAGGCAAATTTAGCATATTTTAAGTGTATGCAATATGGTTTTTCTTTTGTACTAAAAAATGTTTTTTTTTTTGGTTGATTTCAATTTTTTTGTCCTTTTTTCTAGATTATCTATCTACTTTCATATTTCCATAAATTTGACACCGTAACATTTTATTAACTAATCCATATGCTGACATTCATGATGTTCTGTTCTTTTCACTTCACCTTATGTCTAATGTTAACTTTTGATAAAATAAGTGATATTCTCATCATTGAAGTCTTTTAACTTAAGCATCAATCAACCTCGATGGCGAAGATTGAGTCTTTGCCCTACGCCCTTGTTGATTCAAGCCTTCGAGCCCTTGCCGGTCAGGCCGAGGGGTTTGGCCGCTCTGCCATTGGTGGTCTCCATGGTTCTGTTTATTGCGTCACTAATTTGGAAGGTGATATTTTATTTATCTTGTTTTTGATCAAACTCGTTTGTTTTTTAATTTTTGGGGTTATGGAGTGTGGATGCAGAAATTGTAATGTTGAAGATTTGGGAATGGGTTTTTCTTAACTAAGAATGATTGCTTATTCTTGATGTGAATTTTTTCTTAACTTATGGAAACAATTGCTTTTGTTGATTGATTATTCGCTCTTTATGCATTTCCTTTAGTTGTCTTGTTTTAAGTTGGGTTAGAGTTCAATTAGTAATTGAGCTGTAGTAAGAGAAGGTTTTTTCCTCAATTATCCTTCTATTCTTTCTAGGCTAAACTATTGTTGGAAATGCTTTTAGGCGGCAGTGAGACTTCCAAAATATTATCAAGGCCATCGTCTTTCCTAGCCTATGGCTATAGACCATGCACGTAGACAATATTGCGCTTCTAAAGAAGTCAGGGCAAGTGCCTTCAATCGGGCCCTTGCCATTTGACGCCATATAAGATAACTCAATATCCATGAAAATAACTTATAATTAGCTCATGAAGAAGCCTAACAACCAGGCAAACGTCTTTATTTAACAACCATGCAAACGTCTTTATTTAAGGGCACAAGATATGTTTAATTGTTATTTCAAGAATATTTATAGATAAATATATGTTTAATTGTTTTTACTTTTATTGAGCTATTTTGATGTAGACTCTTGGTTTCATTTTTTAAAAACTGTTGGTTGACTTTAACTTTTTCATACTAATAATAATTTAATTTGTATTGTATATCTATAATCTAATAATATTATAATTTGTGTGGCCTTTTATTCTTTTCATTTGTAATTTCAACATTATTCAGTAAAAAATGTTACGACTTACGAGAATAAGAAAATGTTTTTTGTATCAATTTATGTTTTAAATATAGTATAGTACTTAATTATGCATTTATTTGTTGTGCTTCATTTCACTCAGGTTTCGCCTTTTTGTTGCAATCAAAGGACGTGTCGTCTTGAGTTGCGCCTAGCGTTTTGAAAACACTCCTTCCAGTTCCCATGGAGGAGGGTTTTGGGGCTTCCTTTCCCCATTGGGCTTCTTCTTCTTGTAGGTTAAGTAAAGGCTTCAAGCTATATGCAAAAGCAAGAAAGTTGCTTCTTTTTCAATAACATCAAAAGGAAAGAGGAGCTTTTTCTTCAAGGAGGAAAACTTTCCTACACATGAATGTGTAGGAGAGTCCTACATGAATGTGCAGGAGAGTTTACAATTTGACTAAGTGGCATCATTTTAGCCATACAAATTTAATTTACAGATAAATTTTTTAATAATATATACAATTCATGTAGCTCTAATGATGACACATAGGCAAATAGTAGGGCTCCTCTACACATTCATGTGTAGAGAAGTTTTCCTCTTCTAATATTCCATAAACAAAGTTGGGGTTAGAAAGCTTTTGTTTAGGGGTGCGCAAGTTTAGAACCATATACAACAAAAAGGCTATCCTTCAATGACTTTTTCTGATAGGGGCTTGCTTCTTTAAGTGGAGGTTGCTCCTTTTCATTTTAAAAGGAGTAGGTTTGTTTCTGTTTCCTTTTCCTTTTTTGTATGTTTTGTTTGATGAGTTTTAGGGGAGAAACTGAAGTTTTTTTGTTTGTTGAGGAGTTTGACAATTACAATAGCAAAGGAGTTGGATTCATAATTCTGCACTTTCTGCCTGTACATTATTGGACTGTATTCAAGGAATTTTACAATGCTTCCAAATTTCATATACAAGTCTATTGGTTCCACCTTTGAGTTCATTGAGGAGTCCTTAAATCTGTATTTGTTTTGCTGTAGATGATGGTCCGGGATCACTTAGGTATGGATGTCGTATGAAAGAGCCCCTCTGGATTATCTTTGAAGTTTCGGGCACAATTCCCTTGTCTTCATATTTGAATGTGACATCTTATAAGACTGTAGATGGTCGAGGTCAAAGGATAAAGCTTACAGGAAAGGGATTGAGGCTGAAGGAATGTGAGCATGTGATTATTTGCAATTTGGAGTTTGAAGGTGGTAGAGGTCATGATGTTGATGGAATTCAAATTAAACCCAACTCAAAGCACATATGGATAGACCGTTGCAGCCTCCGAGACTATGACGATGGCTTGATTGATATCACCCGGGCAAGCACGGATATCACCATTTCTAGGTGAGACTTGAAAGGAGGCTTCATCGAAGAGCTTTCTTAATGCCCAACATTTTAATATCGTGGTTAATTTTTCGCGTCAATGTAGGTGCTACTTCTCACAACATGACAAAACAATGCTCATTGGAGCAGATCCCTCTAATGTTTGTGACCGATGTATACGTGTCACGATCCACCACTGTTTTTTCGATGGTACACGTCAACGACATCCACGTGTTAGATATGCTCAAGTTCATCTTTACAATAATTACACTAGAAACTGGGGTATCTATGCTGTTTGTGCTAGTGTAGAATCGCAGGTCTTGACACACCCTCTTCTTTTCCAAATAAATTTTAGCCTGGAAAGATGAGCCACTTTTTTCAATGCGATTTCAATTTTTGCTTACATTTTGAATCAGATATACTCCCAATGCAACATATACGAAGCAGGACAGAAAAAGGTGGCATTCAAATATCTAACGGAAAAGGTAACTATATTCTTTTAGATTATCTACGATTTGATTCCACGTGTTTTCACATGTTGATTATGTCACTAGTCTAATAAACACATGATGCGATTAGAATTTAGATTAGGAGAGTAAAGTATCTCACAATTTGTCGAATGTTTTATTTTTATGCTTCTAAGTGTAGCTTCTAAACTGATATTTCTTCTTATCCATGATAGTTTTTCCATGTAAATGCATATTTTCTGTACTTCCCTCTATGAATCCTTGAACAATGATGTAATTTGAAACCTACATAGTACAGTTGCATGCAATAAGATCATAGGTTACTTAAATTGCCTCAAGACGTAAAGTTTTAAGATCATTTGGGTTTGTTTACTTCGCGAACTTATTCATGAACTGTTTGTTTACTTCCACAATATGGCGAAGGAATTTGAACTTCTGACCTTTTTGTCAATTGTATATGTCTTAACCACACTACATGCATCATAGTAAAATGTTAACCAAAATGCCAATCTGATAATTGCTCCACCTCATCGGTGACATGTCCGACCTTTGTCCCCTAATCTTTGTTCGATGATGTACATTACAAATTTGCTATAACTTCTGTCGAAAAAACAAGTTTTATGAGTCGTTGAGTTAGGTAAACTACCAATCAACCAAGCTTAAGCTGATAGGTTGGAGTAAATTTAATTATGTTAACTAACGCTCTCCCTCACTTTGTGAACTTAGAAATTTTAGAAATGTCCTACAAGTGGAATTAATTTTAAATGGGGAGGAAAACGACGCGACAGAGATTCGAAGTCAAGATCTCTTGCTCTGATCCCAGATATGTAAACCACCAATCAACTTAAAAACTTAAACCGATAGGTTGGGGTAAATTCAATTATGTCAATTAACACTCCGCTCACTCGTGGACTTAAAAATTTTAGAAATAACCTACAAGTGGAATTAATTTTAAATGGAGAGGAAAACGACATGGCAGAGATTCAAACCCAAGACCTCCTGCTCTGATACCGTATTGAGTTACGTAAATCACCAATCAACCTAAAAGTTTAAGCTGATAGGTTGGGGTAATTTTAATTATGTCAACTAACTATCGGAATAAACGGTGGAATGATGGTTTATATTTGTTCAGGCACCAGACAAAGAAGAGGCTTCAAGTGGGTGCATATGGTCTGATGGAGATTTATTTGTAAGTGGCACTGAAAGTGGGCTGTTGGCTGCAAATGCTGCTGAACAAAACTTGTTTCATCCTTCACATTATTACTCTGCTTGGACTGTGGAACCTCCTACAGATGGTTTGAAACAGATTCTCCAACATTGTACTGGTTGCCAAAACATACATAGGCCCACTGATCATCCAACAGGTACCTTAAAAGATTGTTGATATCATTTTGGTCCCCGAACTTTTATCCGTTTCATTTTGGTTTGTGAACTTTTGTGCGATTTCTTCTGGGAATAAGATTGAGAATTTATATATTAGAAGGTTAAAATATAAATTGGATAAAAGTTCACTGACCAAAATATAGTATTCTATATTTTCATGCAACATTTCTTCATTGTACCCTACTTTGTGAATTCAAACTCTAATCTTAGTTTATTTATTAGTTATTACTATAATCACTCCTTACTATGAATTATTATTATATGTACACTCAATCATCTTCCAGCCACATTGTTGTAAACACAAAAAAAAAAGAAGAAGAAGACTACGTACGATATTTAATTAAAAATATAATAATATTTCGATATATCTAAAGATTAGGCAACCAGTTGAGTTATGCTCAAATTGATATTTTTATATACTTAAAATTATTGATATCATTTTGATCTCTGAACTTTTATCAATTTCTTTTTTGGTCTAAACTTTAGTGTCATTTCGGTCCTTTTATGTTCGAGGCTACGTTTGAGCATTTTAATACTCGAAGATTAAAATAGAAATTGGTTAAAAATTCATATCAAAATATAGTATTCTATAGTTTTCATGTGCAAATCTCCAATGTACTTGTACGACTTCAAATTCTATTGTCTGTTTTACTTATTATTTATTACTATTTCCACTGCTTACTATGAACTATCAATGTGTACTATATTAACTAGAAAATTGATATTTATACCTATCTAAATATTAGCCAACAAAATGAATTTTTGCTGATATTTTCATTTACGTTGTTGATATAAATAAATTTATCATAATCTAGGTTGAGAATCTCACATTGAAAAGGTGGAGAGACCTTTTAGCATTTGTAAGGTGGATTATGTTAAACGCAACTCTTCTTGATTGAGATCATTTTCTTACCAGATCTGTAATGATTCACACTACAAACTCACTTTAGTTTCTTTGAAGACATATCTTTAGGACATTACTGCTTGCTTTTTTTTTTTCTTTTTTTTATGCAAATCATGGCGAAGGTAGAAGAGTATTTATTGTGTTGGCTAGACAACGTACACGACACATTAGTCTAATGTGTTCTTAAAACTTATCTTAGATATTTATCACTTTCTAGGACATTCTTTGAACATCTGTATAAATTTAAAATTCTAAGCATTTTCACAATTTATACTTTAAATAGGAATTAATATTCTTGATAATTGGCATCTCATTGGATTAGATGATCTTTTAAGAGGTTACTCCTCTTAATTACCAAGGAAAACTTGCAAAATCAGTTACTTTCTTATAATACATGAATTTTATAATACAATATTAATATTAAAACGTATAAATAATTATGGCGTAAATATTTTAAAAAAATTTCTACATTTATGATTAATTTATGAAATAGTTCATTCAATAGAATTTTCTTATTATTAATTGGTTTTGAGATAAGTTTTTAAATTTTAACTTATATTTGATCCTATAAAAATAAAATTAGAAACCAATTTTCAAGATTGATAGACTCAAAAGAGTTACTATCTTGAAGGAGTATGGCAAGGCTAACATTAAAAGTGCAAAGGATCTCCAAAAATTTATAAAATATTGATATAATTAAATTTACCATTAACCGCAAAGAGTAATGATTTGTAATAAATACTATAAAAAAAATACTAATCATAGACAAATGTCATGCTCTTGGTAGATTATTAACTAATGTTATTTTCCTCATAAATTATATCCATTTAATAAATCCCAAATTGAAAAAGTGAAAGATGTGTTTGATTTTGGTTTCATCGAAGAGATACAAAAACATAGTCCTATAAAATATACCCGATTAGTCGATTCGAATTAAAATGGATTTTTTAAGTAATCCTCAAAACAAGAATTTTTTAAATAATCCTCAAAACAACTATTCTTTCTTTTTTTTTTTGATCGAATCACCTCATTTCATTTGTTTGCTTCGGTACATGTTTCGTTTGAAGATTCAAACAAACAATAAAATCCTATTTCTATATTAATCCATAATAAATAAGGATTTCTATATTAATCCATAATAAATATATATTCTTTATTATATATTTATTATAGAGAGGAGATATATAGTAGGAAGTTCTATTTAGCAACTTTTAGTGATTGAATAAGGAAAAATAAGACGACTACTTTAGTTTTGTGCTTTATAATTATCGAGACTAATTCCTCATTTCAAAATCACTAATTTCTGTAATCACTCTACAAAATCTACATCCAAACGAACTATTAGCTACAACACTTTTACGAAACTCCATATCTAAACGAGCTATTGCCAGCAACTTCTCTACTAAAATTCACTTCCAAATGAGTTATTAAATATTGGAACTTTCCTTAAAGAGCCTTTGGGTTAAAAGACAAAGATGATGAGACTCTTAAGATGAGCTTTTGAAGACTATTTTCTTTGAGTTTATGAAAGACTTGTTTGTCTTTTGTTTAAAAGACTTAAACTTGTTTGAGTGGTTAACAACATTCTTCCCCCCATTTACACATTCTCAGTAGAGACTACTTCAGCTAAAAGCTCATTTATCATCATCCTTTCAATTTCCTTACCTATCACATCTATTTCATCCCCTAAATTCTCCCAATCTGACTCCTCTACTATATCATACCTTCTTATTTGGGTATCAAGAAACTTACAGAGTCTGTTTTGGAGCTCATTTTTCGTTGCCCACGTTGTCGCTATCTGTGTTTTTGAAGGCCTCACCCATGGATGGGGGTCACTGAACTGTTGGCTGATTTCCAAGATTCTCGAGTTTATGCGGTCGAACAACAACCTCCGGTCGGACCGTGTCGTGGAGGATTGACGAATCTGCTTTTTTTCAAGCTGCTCGAAAATCTTTGGATCGATAGAACAATCGCACGAGTGTAGAGTTGCTATTAACGCACCTGGATTGGCATCATTGAGGCCCGAATCGGTTAAGATGTCTAGTAAATAAGAGAATTCCCAGCTATCTTTTGTTCTGTGCGGACCCTTCTCCTCTGGTAACCATGTTGCAACTTCATCGCTGGATACAAGCACGGTCTCCTCGGTGAATGGTTCGGAGTCAAACTTGAGTAGCCGAAGCTGCATTCGTAGGCCTGGAATGAAGATGAGAAAATTAAGTTAAAAGGCTTGAAAAGATTTTTCATGAAATGGAAATTCTTGTTGTAATAAAAAGAATTTCTCAGGATATGTACGGTTCAGAAAGATGATAACAACATTATATTATATAAAACTGAAAAGGGAATGATTTTATTCCCTTACCCAATTGGCTCAAATTTTAATGCGAGAATATCTTTATGAAAATAAAAATAAAGGAAAAAAAGACGAATTATTATAAGTATAAATAGAAAATACCTTGAAGGTCAGCGTTGACGCTCTCAAAACATTCAGAAGATGATGAGAGATCATCCTGAAAAGCAGGCTCCAGAACTGAAACTGGACTTGGCTGATCAGCTTCCTTTGAGCTAGCTAAAGATTCAGATATGAGTGAGGGCGCTGGGCTTTCTACTGATAGCTCTTCCTGAATAGATAAAAAATTACGCTGTAAGACAAAATTTTGGATCATGTTTTTTTTGTTAGTTGATGTAATTAAATTTGCTTAAGCTTTTAGGTTGATTAGTGATTTACATAATTTAACATGGTATTAGAGCAGGAGGTCCTGAGTTCAAATTCCTGTCGTGTCGTTTTCTTTCCAATTTAAAATTAATTCTATTCGTAAGGCATTTATCAAATTTCTAAGACCCACAAGTGAGGAGGGAGTGTTAGTTGAAATAATTAAATTTACCCCAACCTACCAGCTTAAACTTTTAGGTTGATTAGTGATTTACATAATTCAACATGTTTGATAATCGTTTCATCTTTTGTTGTAATATTTTAAATTTAAGGTCATAACTACTACTTTCCTCTCTGCGATTATTACTTTGTCAACTATTTTTAACATGAGAATACAAGTAAAGTTTTGAAAACAAGTTTTTGTTTTTGGAAATTTGGCTAAGAATTCAATTATTTTTTTCTCAAAAAGATGAAATGAGAAAACAAGTTCAATTGTCAAAAACTAAAAACCAAATGGTTATCAAAATAATTGTTGAATGAGGAGTACGACAAGGACAAGAACCAGGTGCAGATCTACATATTAGTATGATATCGCTCATTTTGGACTTAAGTTCTCAATTTTTTGCTTCACTCAAAAGATCTCATACTAATAAAGATGTTTGTCATTACTTATATACTCGTGATATTTCTTATCTAACTAATACGTAACAACTTTATTTGTATCTCAACCGAATAAACAAGCAAGCTATCACTTAAAAAATATATTTTGCAGATCCATTAGAAAAACTATTCTTTTCACCACCATCAAAGTATAAGAGCCAAAGAACCTAGTATTTGAAATGAATCAACTTCAACCTTGCAACAAAATATACTTGAGAATTACCAGTGAGCAACTTCAACACGTAGTTACCTAAGCCATTTACTTATTGTTTTAACGCTTAACCAAATAAAAAAAGGACACTACAGGCTAAAAGCATTTAAGATCAGCTAAAGAAGTAAAGACAAACCTCTTGTATTATATTGTCTCTGTCGTCAACACAAGAATTTCCTACTGTAGACATGTACTCCAATGGCTCCAACACCAACTCATTAGGAAACGTCATCGTGTATGCATCTCCAACAGCCTCAACACTTTGAGAAATTCGACTTCTATCATCGACATTGGAACAGGAGGCCTCAAACTCCATAGAAGTCAGTAACATGTCATAACTTTCCATCTGATCAATTTGATGTTTAACAGCCTTACTATCATCTTGTTGAAATGCTTTTGAGATTAGATGCTTGTTGGTGCCCTTAGATTGATGCACTGTTTTCGGGCTTCCAAAACCAATTGATAAAACAGGAAGAGATCTCAACTTGGTTAATTGGCTACAGTCATCCTTCCAGCCATCTTTGCTGCTTATTCCTACAGGTTCAACTTCCTTAACAAGTTGATCTCGACTTGTGGATCCTTCCTCTGTAATTCGTGCATCCGAATGCACAAGTGTAACTTCCTTATCATTGGAAGCTAGCATATCAGCCAGGGTGCTGCCTCTACTAATAACTCCCTTGTCCTTGGAGTTTCGAGAGGATTTCCACCTAGCAGTGAGTCTTTTCTTCGCCTCCCTACTGATACGCGACTCTTTATGACGAGAAGATGAATGCCGATATCCCACATTCAAGTTTGAGAAACTATTTACACTAACAGACCTCACCACTAGTTCTTCTGCAGATTCATTTCCTGACAAGCTGCAAGAACTCTCGTCCTCTGAATATCCTTGAAAACTAGAGCATGTTAAATTCAGTGGGGGCGTACTAACTCCATTTCTCATCGGCCTGGTTTTTCCATTAGGAATTTCTCTGGTTTCTTTGTAACTATGCCTAGATACAACTTTCTTGTCTGGAGAGTTTTTCTTTCCCCTAAATTCCTTGTTTGTCCTTTCAATCATTTTTAGCTCTCCAAGATCTGAAGACTCTTGAAAAGAACGAGATAGGCATGCAATATTTCTAGAATTTTGCACTTTGCCAATGTTTGGTTTAAGAACAACAATTCTTGTGTGATGATGTTCAAGTTCATCTTTCCTTTCCAAAATTTGTGAGGACTTTTGAAAATAACCACCCCACTGATTGTAATTCGATTTACTACCATCATTTTGAAGAGTTCCTCTCTTTGAGTTGCCTCGAAACACAGAGCAGTCACACTTTCTATTGTCCAGTGACTCTATAGCAGTTGAGCAACCACGACAAGAACAAGAGCCAACATCTTGCAAATCATGCAGATGCCTAGCAAACCGTGGGCCAGGCTGATGTAAAAATTTCAGCAAAAGATCTCGGTTTGACTCTAACGCATCAAGTGCATCATGAAATTCTTTTGAATCATGTGAGTTCTCATCAGTTGATAAGCGCCTAGCATCCAAGAACTTCCGCCGAATGAATGCCATTTCTGATTCAGCCAACTCAAATTTTGGGGTTCCTTGATCTGGTTTTCTACTATTCTCTATCTTTGACGTTTCGATGACTTCAAAGACGTCCTTAAATTCTTGATTACCCTTTGAGCTTCTCCTAGTCTTTTGACCATCAAAATGAGTGCCCCTCTTTCCCACCTTCTCCTTTGATACACACCTCTGTGAATAGACCTCCGATGAACATTTTTGTGGATTGTAAGCAGATCTCGGAGGTGGCAAGCCATCAAGACCCATCAATTTTGCGATAATGCCAGGCGACCTCTTTTTCATTTCATCTTCTTTGAACATTTCATCTGCTAATAATTTCTTCACTGGAACTCCAAAATTGTCTTTAGAAGATCTCCTCCACCCTAGCTCTAGAGTGAACTGTAAGAACAGTTATATTTTAGCACCTTTATTCTTTAAAACTCTTTGATATAAGCTGGGAACGAGGGGGAAAACCATGTAGATTATATAACTAATAAGAAATAACTGAAGCTGAAGGACATGAATAGAACTTGCATACCGGGTCTTCTTCTGTAACTGTAACACCACTACTGCTAGAACTGGAATCAGAGCCCAGCGTTGGTAAGTTTCTCTGTTTCTGATTCTTTCTATTTCCTGAAAGTTAATTCTAAACTTTAGGGCGGAAATTCCATAGCAGACGCAGCGAAGTTAAACATAGTAGAAGTTTACAAAAAAAAAATAGAGACGTTTAGCTGATTAAAAAAAAAGTGATTTAAGCAGACGTTAGAGGAGAACATTGTTCCGAAAATTGTATTGACGTAACAAATTGAACATAGCGGCATCTCGAATTATCAGAACAGAAGAAAGGAAAAAAAAAAAAAAGAAGAAAAAGAACTCGTGTTCTTGAAAGATCCTAGACATAATTAGAAAAATGCCAAAAAGAATTATGAACAGCACCGATCATATATATCATTAATGAAAGTCTTAAAGCAACTCCAAGCAACAAATTGCATCATATTCAAGTTCTTTATTCATCAAACAGTTCGCCGGTATCAATCTTAACGAACACAAATCTCCATCGAAAAAGGAGAATACCAAAACAAGGAAGAACCTAATCCATATTTAACAACTAAAATCTCATTTGTACCGTCAAGTAGAATCTAGCTAGTTCGTTCATTTCCGCACATTCTTGGTAACCAAACAGAAGAATGCTCTACACTCGGTACCGCAATCAAAGTAGAAACAAATCTAACCTGCTCGTAAATCGTGGCTAGGAGGAGAAAACATCTCGCCGGAGCTCCGATCAACGTTAGAAGCAAACTTGTACTGCTTGTGGCGAATCATCTCGATGTCCAAGGCCGTGAAGAAATCACAGAATTCAGCGGAGAAAACGGGGAGAGGAGGAGAAATCACGGGCAAGAAGTAGACTATAAAATTTAATTGGTAGCTTTCACTCGCACAGTATATAAATCAAAAGATAAAATATATATATATATATATATATAAT
>JBBMEG010000024.1:15880101-15892373 GCA_037832605.1 Cyclanthera cordifolia
CAAATTGATTGAAGACCGTTAGTGAACTGATTAAATCTATCAACGAACTAATTGAGTCTATCAGTTGAACTATTGATTGAAGGTTTTTTATTGAACTACTGATTGAAGCTATCAAGTGAAGTTAAACTTCTGTTGAAGACTATTAGCTGAAGTGATTGAAACTGTTAGTTGAACCGATTGAGACAAGAGTAATTTGATCATTTTACAAAAAGAATCCATTTTTTTGATAAGTAGAAAATATTTTCAGAATTTTGCTATACATAATTTTTTTTTTTTTTTTAATTTATTTTACTTTACATGAAAAATCCCCAATTTTCAACAACAAAGACGCTTAGTTGATTTCAACAACCAAGACCTACTGTCCGGTTGTTGACTGCTAAAAGGAACTCGTGTTTTAAGCGGACATACAAGCGACTCAAATATCAAAACAGAAGAAAGAAAAAGAAAAAGAGAACGCGTGTTCTTGAAAAATACAAGACATAATTGGAAAACGCCAAACCGAAATAATCATGAACAGCACTGATCATACACATAGCATTATAAAGAAGTCATAAAGCAACGCCGAAATTCACTTTAACAGAACTACAGTAGGTAACCTAGAACAGAACCAACAAACTGCATCAAATTAACTCCACAACAACCAAAAAAGTAAGTTCGCAAACAATTAGCCGAAATCAACCTTTACAACTATAAATCTTTGTCGACAAAGACGAATACCAAAATTAAAGAAAAAACTGAGCCAAATTCAAAAACTAAATCACATTCTCCCGCAAACAGAAGCATGTTCTTCAATCAGTACCGCAAACAAAGAAAAAACAATTCTAAGTTCTACTCTTATTCTACTTCACAAAATTCCTCGATCAGCCAGAAGTTCAAAAAGGAAAACAGATAATAAAGAACACCAAAAACTAACCTGCTGTTCGTGAACCACGATTTACAATAGAAAGCCTCTCATCGGAGCTCCGATCCACATTACTCCCAGGCTCGAACCGCTTACCGCGAATCACATCCATCTCAAAGAACATTCAAGAAAACCAAAACAAAGCTAGAAATCAAAGAAATGCAGGAAGACAGCAAAGAATCCAGCGCAGAAAACGGGGGAAAGAGAGCAGAAAATCACGGGCGAGAAGTAGAGCCGATACTAGAATTTCAACTCCAATGAAACAAGATCAAGATGCTGTAGAGAGAGAGAGAGAGAGAGAGAGAGAGAGCATTTTGTTTTCGTTGATTCAGACAGATTGAAGGAAGGGAGCATTGAATACGGATCCGTTGCAACTGCCGACGGAGTGGAAGCGGTGAAAATGGTGTGAGCATTGATAGAGAGAGAAACAGAGCTCGTGAGGAGAGAGAAAGAGAGGTGGCGGAATTTATATATTTTTTTTGTGTTTGAACTTTCAAAAAGACTGATGTACGGAGGAAGTGACCTGATATCTTCGCGGGCATATTCCACGTGTCCATCACTATTCAAATCATGAATTGTGAATTTACAACTTCCGCCCTGCATTATTTTTACTTATTGGTTTCACTCTTCCTCAAAAATAGTTATCTTAATAATAAAAAAAAACTTTATGTTTGTATTCCAAAACAAACTATATTTAACGATTTATCAAATTTTATACAAATATTTTTTAACAAATTTCATATTAAACAAGTGGTTAATTAATTAGGAGAGTTTGTGTGAGTTTGTACGGATGAATTATTTTGAATGTTTAGTAATAATTCATTTGTTTGAAGGTTTTAGTAGAGTGTTTGGATATAGGTGTTATTAGTTTTTGTTTGGATGAAGAGTATTTACGGATGAGTTATAAAAAATGTTTATTGTTATTTTGTATGATGTGACATTTATGATTTTTTTTTTTTTTTGGTTATTTCAATTTTCAAATTATTATCAATATGGAAGATTTTTTTTGCATTTTTTGTTAAAAAAAGAAAATAAAAGACAATATAAAATTTTAAAATTATTGAAAATAAAAAATATGTATTTCTTCTTTTTTTTTAATTTGATTTATAAAACATATATTTAAAATACAAACTTAATTATAAAATAATGTTAACTTAACATTACAAAATATATTTATAAAAAATAAATTATATCATTAATTAAATATTACAATTTTTTTAATTTAAAATTAATTTTTCAAACTATGTTATTACATGGATGAGAATGAAGTGAAAAATTATATATACTAAAATAATAAAATTCAAATTTAGAGGAAAAAGTTATGAAAATAAATAAAATTATTTAGAAGAAAAAAATTCAAATTCTTTTTTATATAATAATGTCTTTTTATTCCTGATTTTTATTAAAATATAAATTCATAAGTATTTAAAATTTATTAGATAATCGAAAATAAAAAATATGAAATTAACGTTAATTCAACTTTACGAAACATATTTATATAATGTGAATTGTATTATGAAATTATCACTAATTAAAAATTACAAAAATATTTTTTTTAATTAAAACCTATTTTACAAAGAAAAAAAAAACTTAAATGGTTCTATAATGATTTGTTCCTTTAAATTAAAAAGTTGATTATAAAATTACTATCCAATATGAAATAAATATCAAATTATCATCAAATCTAATTTCATAAAACATATTTTTAAAATACGAAATTATTTATAAAATTAAAAAATAAAATTTTAACTTAAAAATTTTATTTCTAAAATATGATGTGAGATAAAAGATAGAATAAAAAAAAATAGTATACACGCATAAATGTATACATAAAAAATTAAAGGTAAAAATGTTGAAATACGTTTTGAAATACATTTTGTCTTTGAAAAGAATATGACAAGATGCAATAAGGGACGCAACAACTAGCTTGCATTCATCATATAATAACCTGGTAGGAAGGAAGCTTCAAGAAGTCATACCTCTATAGTACATTTTGGATCATACTTGATGTGACACTCTTGCCTATGAAAATGGCGAGGAGTCAACACCTAAAATAAAAATGTAGAAACTATCCTAACATGCAATATTAACAAAATAACATAAAAACATGATAAAAAGGTGTAGAGGTTCATGCGGCCATGTGCAACACGCACTGTGGACTAGCAAGACCATGACGGTCCAAATAATTCTCTTTTGGAAATTGAACTTTGTTTTTTTCTTTTTTAATGTCAAGATATGATTTGAATTTTGATTGGTAAGACTAATATTTGAAAATGCATGTTTCAAAATTTTGAAGTATTTTTGTTGGGTTATGTGCTCAAGTTTAGACAAAGTAAATGTGTATTATTGTTTGTATTGGAGGGCTTGTTTGGACTTTGCATTTCAAAAGTAATAGAATCTTAGATTGAAAAGTGAAGGGAAAGAGGACAAATGATATGAACCAAATAAAGTAATGGGATTTTTCTTTTCTAAAAATAAGAATTGTAGTATTTGACTTTGGAAGCATTATTGCTCAAGGGTAAACATGTACTTATTTTCTCTATTATCTTCGGGTTTTTTTTTTTTTTTTAGATTACAACAATTGAAGGTGGAGATTCTAACCCGAAAGCCACTCATTTTAATAATGTGTATTCCAATTTGTAACATTGAAAAAGGTTTACTAATATTAATCTAAAAACTATATCTGAACCAGTCATTGTAACTATTCAAAATAATTATTCATTTCTAATCATTCAAAATAACTCTTCATTTTAACCATCTAATCGCTCAAACTAAACCCTAAACCCTGAGGGTGTGTTTGGGGCAAAAGAAATGAGAATGATTATGAGAGGAATGAAAATTAGGGGAGAATGAGAAAGGGAATGATCATGAGGAGAATAATTAATTATGTTTGTGGTCAAGAGAATGATTATGGAGAGAATGATTAACTGTGTTTGGGAGAAAGAGAATCAGAATGAGAAAAATAAAATAATTAGATACAATGTGAGTGAAAAATAGTTATGGAGAGAATAAACATGATTATGGAGAGAATGATTCTTGTTGACCCAAATACCGATAATCATTCTTGGTCTCATTCTCTCCCTTTATTAATGATGGCTCAAACACCTCATAAATGGTCCAAACGACGATGTAGATGATATAATACAAGTATGTCCTACAAAGGTTTATTTATTTTATTTATTTATTTTGAAAAACAAGGCCCTTACATTCATTAGCAAACCATATAACCTGACTTCCCAAACGAGGCAAAACCACTAACGGGGATATATCCTCAGCAATGTCAAAGGCTTCGAACCACATCTTGGAAGGTCATACACAAGAAACCAACAAAACAGAAAATTATGATCGACACTTTACTTAATCAAAACCAAAACCTTCACTAACAAGGAGTAACGAGACTTCAATGAAGGCCAACCGAACATCGCCAAACTTCAAAGTTTGATTTCTTATGCAATTAGGGAGTAATCATGTGAGCATCTGAGCTATTGAAGTGCAAGACCCCACCAAAATTAACAAGGGAAGATTCGATCCTACCAAGTGAACAATATCCCAACATGACAAAATAGACCATCGATCAAGACCTCATTTATACAGATGCTCCAACACCGAGCGGACCAACAAGATAACCCTACCATGCCTAAAGAGATACGAAATAGCATCTAATATAAATAAACTAAACCCAATAAAAAGAAACAACAACATGTAGTATTCATTACACACTAGCTTCACAAGCAATATCCAATTAAAGCCCAACATAACCCTTTATAAATGAGGTCATGCTAGCTATTTCGCGACCATAAATTCCATACTTAAATATGAACCACATCTTAACTTTATTTTTTTTTAATTTTTTGTAGGTTAAGAAAAAAAAAGATATGCTCATATTATGCCACATATGTGAACAATATTCTTTAGGTTATGTCTTAACTTGATCTGAACTCTTTCTCTTCTATAAAAAGGATGGTGTAAACTTAATTACCTATAAAATACTTTTTATAATTTATCCAAAATATTTATTAAAAATATGAGAGACTTAAAAAATTCACATCCTTCATTCATGGATAAAGCCATAAATTATGGCTAAATGTTATTGGAGTAACACTTGATTGGGTAGGTTTTTATGTTTTGCAAATCAAGCAAAGATATCTAACATTGCAATAATTAGTCAAAATCCACTTTATTTGTTTGATCTTTTTTCTTTGGTTGATTATGGCTATAACATTGTAAGAAAAAAAAAATATGGCTACAACCAGTACATAGGTTAATCATGATATTAAAAAAAAACGAGTGCTTGTCTTCTTCGTTTAAATAAAGATTTACCAATCATACTAATAATTCAATGATATTAATGTATGTCTGTGAATCACGAATTCATAAGTTTGATCTCCGACTCCATGATTGAATTAAAAAATAATTATTATTATATAGCTGAATTGTTTAGTTTAAGTAAACAATCAATTCACTTAAAAAGATGTAACTATATATCTATATCTCTCTATATATATATATATAGAAGATCAAGGTCAAGGTAATAGTGGATGTGTATTTATTTAAAACAACAAAATTTAAAATTTGGCTTTCTCCCAACCTAAAACCCTAGATTTGTCATTAAACACGAGCAACTCAGACTACCCAACGTAAATCACGTAAATCAGAAGAGATGTATTGAGTTAAATAGGGTTAGGCTAATTATGGTTTTATAGTTTTTAAAAACGTTTAGGAATTTGAAATAAAGAGAAATAATAGGTAGACAAACTTGAGAGGGTAGCTTGGATGAGTGTGTGACGCCTGCCGTTGGAAATGAAGGCATGAAGTTTTTACCCAAATATGTAGAAGGTCAGTGTAATTACTTGCTGTCAAAATGCGCAACAACCCGATCCAAACGTGACGATTCAATATGAATACCAAAAATTGGCTCTTTGACACGTTAATTTCGAGACCAGATGCGTGTTCAAAAATTCTAACCACCTGTAAAAGGCTTTTCGAGCAACTTTATCAATAGCAGAGAAAAGCAAAGTGTCATCTCCAAGCCAAAGGTGTTGATATTTTACCAATATTCGAGCTTGAGTCATAAGGTGGCTAAGACAATCCAAAGCTATGATTAAAAAGGAAGGGTGAAACTAGGTCACCAAATAGGAATATATAATTTTACCTCTGGGTCTGTTTGATAATAAGTGAGTAGTTAGCAGTTAAAATGCAATCCCTAATCCATTTTCTTCAAGTTAAACCAAACCCCTTTAACAAAAGGTATTAAATCTAGGAAATCTCAATCAATTGTGTTTCCATGTCTTTTTTTTTTTTTTTTTTAATGTCTAATTTAATAATCACCCCCTTCCTTCGCCAATATAGTTCAATTATCAGTAATCTCATTAACCATGAGGGAGGCATCAAGAATCTAGCTACCTTCCACAAAAACAAGCCAACTCTTGGCAATAGTAGTAGGAAGAACAATCTTCAAACGATTAGACAGAACTCGAGCAATGATTTTGTATGCACACGAGATAAGACTAATGGGCCTAAAATCTGACATGCATTTCACATCAATTTTCTTAGCAATGAGGCAGATATAGGTTCATTTCACGAACATTAATAACACCAAAGTTGCAAAAATCGCTCAATATCAAAAGTAGTTATTGTCTCGTCAAATCTCAAGAATGCTTAAAATACTCAACAATGAAACCATTTAGACCTAGTGATTTATCGGAGCCTAAGGAGCAAACAACGCTATGAACCTCAAATTAAGAAAAAGGCACCTCAAGTCTTTTTGCTTTGTGTATGTGAAATAGGAGACCAATCAAGAGAATCTAGCAGAAAATCAATTAGAACGAATTTGTTTTCAGTTTGACCTACAAACCGAGAAAAACCGAACCAATGATTTTGATCTTATTAGACACTGGTTCGCCCCTCCTTTTGTCAAACGATTGGATCACTTCGGTTTTCAATTTTGCTTAAAACCGAGAAAAACATAACCAATATGACCCATTGTCAAATAAGCTATTTTTTCAAACCCAAACACGATATTTCTTATTGAGTTTTGTTAATTTGTGTTGTTATTTCTCGTGACAATCCTGGATTCCTGGCCGAGACTGTCACCTAAAAGTACTATGAAAACAAGTCACTTAAAAGAGGACTAGTTGTGTAAATATAATAATATTTCGTGCTATTTCTAACAATTGCCACATGAAATCTCTACCGGAATGTTTGTTTCGTGGTATTGTCAAACTAATAAATATGAGATTTTATAAGTTCTCTTCGAACAACAATATTCAAATGAGTTATTGTAATAACTCAAAATAACTATTAATTTCTAATCACTAATTTTTAACAATTCATTTCTAACCACTCAAAATAATTATTCATTTTTAACCACTTATTTCTAAGCATTCATTTCTAATCATTTTTTTAAAACATTTATTTCTAACTACATCCAAACGAGTTATTGTCTGCAATCACTTTACAAAAACTATCATCCAAACGAGCTATTAACTATAATTCTTCTACAAATAACCACGTCTAAAAGAGTTATACTAAAACTCAAATTATTAATGACTCAAAATAATCCTAAATCATTCTATAACTCCACATCCAAACACCTCTCTGGAAAGTCCTGAACCATGAAACTTGATAATGCAATCTAAATGTTAAACTTCAAAATCCAAACGTTATGCATAGTTATACAGATTTCTACAAAAGACCACGATAATGAATGCGTTACTTTAAAGCCTTTATCAAGGGAAACAGGTAGCCTAGGCCATAGTGGACAAAACAATCTAAAAATACATAAAATTTATAGGAATTTATTTCATACGAATTTATTTAACATTCAAATACGGTAAGATTAAGCCTTAGTGGTCTGTCATTTGAAAATAGTCAAAATATGCGTAAGCTGATTCAGACACTCACAGATATAATAAAAACAGAATAAAGAGAATGAACCTTCAGGAATGGATGAAATATGGGCGTCCATGGAACAGAACACGTCTTTGTAGGACACTGCCATCGTTTACCGCATAGTAATTGATCATATTGTTTGTAATGCCCTACAATTATAAAGTTGATATGACTAATATCATACATGATATATCTATATCAGTACACTACACTCAAAAACAAAAATTATTCCCACAAAACAAAACTACAACCCTCATGGGACGTTTGGATTTTTGGGCCAGTGAGAGGAGAGAGAGAAGAAGAGGAAATTGAATAATTTGGGGATATGAAGTATTTGTTTGGGGATTGAAGTTTTAAGAGGAGAGGTTAAATTAAAAAAATTGTAATTTGTGTTTAGGAGAGAAGATATTTATTTTAGATGAAATATGATAAAAAGTTTATTTGACGTTTCATAGAATGTTGGAGAGAAGTTGAGTAGAGGTTGAAGAAGAGTAGGGAGAGGTTGTGATGTATTAAAAACAAACAAAGAATTCAACCTCTCCTCTTACTCTCCTCCAAATCCAAACACCCCTAAAGTTAATCATATTCATACAGTGGATAGCCAGCAACAATGGCTAGACGTAGACCCTACAATCATATTCAACTAGAAATCGTAATCTTGAGGCATTAGGATCTAAAATTTGCTTTCTTTGACCTAACTACTCTAGGCCAACTGAGGGTGGTTAAAAAGATATATGGTTGTCCATCTGAAGTCACTTGTTTCAGTAATACTATGCCATAAAAAATGATATTCATGGTTATTATTTAATTAAGCACAAAGCCCAAACTCTACGGAGAGACCTTCACAAGCCCAATTCAGCTCTAAGAGATCATATCAAAGATTGTCTAGTGCATAAACTTTCAAAGTCAGGAGTTGATTTTTTTTTTTTTTTAATTTGATATCTAAGACTGTCCGGACCAGCTTGCGTGCACCTCCCCTGACCCTACAATATTTGGATGTCAAGGAAACCCGTAGGAAATTATTACCTAGGTAGGTGGCTACCATGGATTGAACTCATTATCTTAAACACCACAAGGCTCTTCTTGACCACTAGACTACTCCATGATGGTTGTCAGGAGTCGAACTCCTAATTTCAATGGATAAGTAGATGTCTAAACCGCTAAGCTATATGGATATCATGCAACGATCTTTGTTAACTAAAACTATCCATCTGAGTAATTTGAACCCTAAGAGTCCCCAGACAACGGCTTTAATTGGTTGATACTTTAAACTTTTTGAGGCATGCTTCCTTGGAAGTTTCTAATTCGAGTCTAACAAGTGAGCTTCATTGTAAAGTCCTTGATTGTCTCTCAAGTCCAGGTTTTGGAATGACACAAGTGTCCCGAATATAGGAGAACAAAACTACGATTTCCCGATTCATTAAAAAAAATGATGTCGGGAGAACTCCCCCAAACATCCCAAAGGATGTCCATGGGCAAATGCCATCAAACTTTGAGAATAAGGCATCATAAAACAATTTATCCCTTTAACTAATAGACAACTTATCCCTTTTAGTTACTAGAGCACAAATGATCCCTTTTAGTTACTAGAGCAATGAACCATAATTATATATTTATTGTCAGAGGAAAATTTGCCTCCTTATAACTAAGGAGGTAAGGGTGTGTTTGGGCGACCATTAATAAAGGAGGAAAGTAGAGAGGATAATTCCCGATGTTTGGGCCATCGATTATCATTCATCCCATAATCACGCTTCCCCAAAATCAACTTTTTATTCTCCTCCTAACTACTTTCTATTCTTCCCGAACAACCTTTTATTCTCTCCTTAACTATTTTCACTCACATCATACCCATTATTTTATTTTCCTCATTATCATTCCCTTCACCACAAACACAATTAATCATTCTCTCCATGGTCATTTCCCTTCTCATTCTCCCCCTAATTCTCATTCCTCCCATAATCATTCTCATTTCCCTACCTCCAAACACACTCTGGGTGACGTGGCACCATTTAATGTCAAAAAAAAAATTCTTTCAATAAATATTAAAAAAAAAAAGTGGCACCAAATAGTACCACATCGCCCTTAAGGAGGTCTTGCCTCCTTAGTCATAAGGAAGCAAATTTTTCTCATAAAAGGCAGCTTCAACAATCTTCATGTGTGTTAACCGTCATGGAGTGGTCTAGTAGTCAAGAAAGCTTAAAAAAAATAAGAAATAATGGATTCAATCCATGGTAATCACCAACCAAAGAACTAGTTCCTAGTTTTCTAGACAACTAAACATTGTAGAATCAAGCGGTATATCCCAGGACAATAGTCGAGATGCACGCAAGCACGTCTAGAAAGTCGCAGATATTAGAAAAAAACTTCATGCATGTTTATAGAAAGAACCCATGCATCAGATATAAAAGAAACTTCAGATTCTCAGAGACTTTCAGGAAAGCTGAACATAAGTATAATCAGTATTCTATTCTCCACTAGAAAATCAGTTGAAAGATTCAGACAACCATAGACTTAAGAAAAGTTTCGATATATAATATAACACCACCCTAATGAATATCAAACTACCAAACAACTAACAAAAATGAATCTAATCAAAATGGCAGAGAAGAGTAAGGAGAATAACTCATACAGAAACTGCAGATCAGCTCTTCAAACCAGCTCCCTCCTTCTCTACTTTCTGAGCAAAAAGCTTTGATGCAAACAAGTTTTCATCAAAGTACTCTTTGAAAGGATGATCCTTTGGAACAAGTCTCCTAAATTTCTCAAATTGTATCTCAGCTTCAGCACTCTTCTTTAAAAGAGTATATATGATCCCCTGACAGAGATATGGCCTAAAATCTCTTGGCTCCTCCCTCACAAGTTCTTGATAAGCTTTCAATGCCACAAAATAGTTCCCTTCCATAACCTTAATTTGCGCAATCAAGAGCTTGAAATCTCTAATATCTGAATCACTATCCAATTTCTTATAGTTCTTCATTGCCTCTTCTATCCTTATAGCAACGACCTTCAACGAATTATCATTCAATTGCTCAGCCAGCATCGCAAGGCCATGGTAAGCTTCAACACGAAATGGATCTTCCGCTAAAATCTCCTCGAAGTCGTTTTTCGCCAATTCATGCTCCCCCATATGGCTATGCAAATTCGCTCTCAGCAACAGCAACTCACGGTCGTTGGGTTCAATTTCAATCAAACGATTTAAGGTTTCAATTGCTTCGGGAAGTTTACCTTCTTTTACATTCTCCTCAACGAGAAATCGTAGGGCTTCGGCATCATTCGAATCATCCGTTGATTGCTCTCCTACATCGCTCTCCTTTTCCTCACACGGCGTCGATTCTTCGGTAGACTCCATCGTCGGCGCCGGCTCCGGGACAGCAACAGCAACCGCGCGGCGATGGTCGAAACGAAGAACGAATAATGCAGCGGCGGCGACGGAGATGCAAGCGGTTTTGATGAATCCAGAGAGAAGACCGTTATTCGTGATCTTGGAAATTGAAGATTTAGCATTGTGAGGGGTTTTGTCGGAAGCTTTAACAGATAATGACCGGAAAGACGACAGGGAACGGAGCAGAGACGGCGGCGGAGACTGGAAGGAGAGAGAAGAAATGGGATTCGAGAACGGCGGAAGACGGTGGCTGAAAGAAAGAAGCTGTTGAGAGGGAAGACAACGGTGGTGAAATGTAGTGAGAGACTCCATGGCTGTTATCTTTGCGTAGAGCTTTGTGAAGAACCAGTGATTCTCAGGTCAATCTCTGACCCGGAGGTTTTACAAGGTTTAACTCTCTGCCAAAAAAGGCCCAAATTTCAAGTGTTGCTCTTCATTTGGGCCTTGAGCCCATACCATAATTTCATAAGAGGTCCAAAAACTACAATATATCCTAATACCCAAAGCACCCATAACTTTCTTAGTAGAGGTGAAAGGAAAACTAAAAAATCGAAATAATTGAACTGAATCAAACTAATTTAATGGATCGATGCTTTTTTTTTATAACAGTACTGAAGATTTGATATTTTAGAAAACATAAACATATTAGTTCTATTTCGATTCCTAATACAAGAACTGACAAAAATCGAACTGAATATATAAATACTAAAACAAAATAAAAATATATTGATACTGAAATTTGATAGAAGAACTAAAGTATGTGCTAAATATGAAGTAAGCGTATTTCAAATATATTCAATGGAAGTAGAAGTCAAGGAGGGTAATGGTCAGAACAAGAGGAATAAGAAGAACAGTGGAGAGAGAGGGAATTCATGAGAGAGAGAGAATGCACACGCAAATTAAGAGAGAAGAGAGGGGTGATGTGACCTAGGGTTTTCTTTTTGCTCAATTTTATTTTAAATATAAATGCATAACAATATTAATTTATTTTTCCTTCTCTTTCCAACACACTTCACAATATTGAAAGGATTCGTTTTCACCATTAAGAGTAGTTAACCCGTTACCGGTGTCTTTGTTTCTATTGCATTCTATCTCATC
>JBBMEG010000024.1:15909805-15922560 GCA_037832605.1 Cyclanthera cordifolia
ACAGTGCAGAAAATAAGGAAACACATCTATATCTATGAGGTTCTACTAGCTTTCCCTTTTAATAGATAAAACCTATGGCTAAAAGACACTTTTATGTAGGCATACTTACTTTCTTTGTGAGGGTGCGAAAACTCCAATAAAACACATCACTATTGTTTACAAATTTTCAATTATATGATAATTTAAGGGGTAAATTATAAATTTCGTCCAAGATTAGAGTTTAGTTTTTATACTTTAAAATTTTAGTCTTTAGTCCTTATGATTTAGAAAAATATATAATTTAGTTCTATAGTTTTGAGAAATGTAGAATTAGTTCCTATATTTTGGAAAAATATAATTCAGCTCCTATGATTTGTTAAAATCTAAAAAATAGTCTATGCCATTTGTATAAATGTAATTTTTGATTTATGAAATGATGCGCTTTTTTTTTTAATTAATTACTTTCTCACACTCCATTATTAAATATATGGATAACTAACTTCTTACGTATTTTATTCACCCCGAATAATATAGGCTATTTTCTAAATTTTATCAAACTTGAGGGACTAAATTCTAATTTTTTAAATCATAGGGACTAAAATGTTAATTTCTCCAAAATATGGGGATTAAAGTCTAGATTTTTGATTTATAAAAACTAAATTCTAACTTTTTTCAAACAATTGGACTAAATTTATAATTTATCCCAATTTAAATTCTCACGATAAAAGTAAAAAAAAAAAGTCAATTAAAAAAAAAAAAAAAAATTGTGAGAAAGGTATAAACTTTTTAGTTTTCCATTAACTTTCAATAAATATATATAATATATGAAATATCAAATCCAGAAAGTAGTCTAATAAATCTAGATAATATTTAACAAATATCCTAAATATATGTTGATATTCCTAAAATATACTAAATCTTATTAATAATATTTTATTCTAAAAAAAAAAAACTAATAATATCCTAATAAGGTATTTATTCTCAACTTTCCTCCTAATCTCAACTTGAAAATAAATTTATTGTACACTACAAATACAGTCGATTTGACCGTCAAACTGAATTAGTTATTGATTTACATAATTAAACAATTTAAGGATAACTACTTAAACTATATTACATATTAGTGTTTATGAACTAAAATGGCTATAAAACTCAAAACTCTCTACCATTTTCTTAGACATTGAGGAAAGATTGGGTGTGTTTGGCTCAATAATTGGGAGAGGAAAAAGAAAGAAAGAAAGAAGCATGTAAGCCTTGTTTGGGGTGCAAGAACGAACAAAGGAAAAGGTAGAAATTTTTATTTGGAGCATAGAGTGTTGAGATGCGAATCAAGGGATGTTGAATTTGTATTATGGCCTAGAGATACTAGTATTTGAACAATAAGAGCTATAAATTTACAAGAACAAATTTGGAAGTTGTATGTAAACGGATCTTCCAATAACAAAGGATGCGAACCCCGAGAGAATATTAAAAAACCCTAAAAATAAAACAGTTGTATTTTTCGTAAAATATTAGAGGAAGATTGTCTCACATCCGAAGTTCGTAAGAATTCATAATGGTCAAAGGAATCGGAAAGCTAAAAATTATGAAAAGCTCATAAAAGAAACACAGTGCTTTGGTTTTAAAGCATCATAGTCAAAAAACACTTTAACCTTGGTGAACTGGCTCTAGTTAAATTCCTTTTCCATTCTCTTGTGAGAGAGTTGGACAAATGATGTGAGTAGTACTATATATAAACTTTGAAGAGAGTGTTTATGAAATTAGGGTCGAGTAAGAAAATTGTGTGTGATTGTAACAAATTTTCACATAGTGGAAGTTTTTTTTATCCGTGTTATTTTTTTCTCTGGTTTTTGGAGTTTTTCCATGTAAATTCATGTTCTTTTGTTATTTTTCTTTTTAATATCTAAACTATTTTCTCCTTATTCATAAGGTTTTTCTATCAGAGATTTAGGTTCCTAATTTGGTATTTCTAGGTATGCTTCATAGTTGTAGATTTGTTTGAGCTTCAACATTAGAAAAGAATTATTGAAACGAGCTACAATTGTATGTTGTGAATTGTGTTGTTCACATATTTGCTAGGAGTGAAGTAGATATGTCAACTTTTATGAGCGCGATGAAATTTGATATGAAGAAATTTGATGAAAGGATAATCATCAGCTTACAACAAGTACAAATTCGAGTGGGTTCTTATAATCTCGATTACACAAGGATTTGAATAGGAGGCTAAGGGATGGTGCTTCTAAAATAAAAGATTAAGCGGTGATGATGACTAGTGCAGTCTAGCGTGATTCCAGCAAAGGTTCTAAAAAGTCAAGTAATCAAAATAAGCAGGAAGACTTTGTGCAGAAGAAATGTTGATGCATCTCTCTTGCTAGAGAAAATAGTGACTCTGTTTGAAGAAAGAAAGAAAACATGTTCACTTTGCCATGATAGAGGATGTGATGTCAACGATTCCACAAGTTTGCACACGGTAATTGGTTATGCAAGGCGTGTTGAGAAATTGTGAGGTAGGAGCATGCAATTAACACGACGAAAGCGTGAGTGTAATTACTAAATTTTTAACAATAATTAATCTAATTAATTATTCGTTAATTAATCTACATGCAACTTGTAGGTTGTTAACTGTTGTTAATAAAACATAAAGACTTATATTGAATGCCGTCTCTGAATTAGTCTGGCGAGTCATCAATTCTTATTGAAACTTTCTTGATTGAATCCTCCAATGTTTTAGGCTATGGAAGGATTTCTCTATTTGAGAATGACTACTCTGAAACTGAGTTACATGAGAACAAAGACATCCTAGGGCTTATTCATAGCAGAAAAGTGAATCTTTAAATTAGGAAATATAATATCTTTAAGTATCCAATAATAAAAGATATTGAAAAAAATCAAAGATTTTTCCTTCCCAACTTAAAATAGGAAATTCGAATTTCACTCTCTCACGGGAGGTTGAACTAATTTTCCTTCTCTTATTTATCTTTAATTGATATTTATCTAATAAATGTCAGTTCTAGAATAAATCTAATATATTATTAAATAAATAAATCCATATAATTGATATATCTAATATATTAATTCTCTACTTTAATATTTATCCAATAACTATTAATTACATTAATATGTTCAATATATTAATTAGTATTTTCTATTTAATAATTATCCAATAATTATTGAATCAATTAATATGTCCAACATATTAATTATATTTTTCAACATAATATTATCAAATAATTATTAAATTAATAGGTTCAACCTATTAACAACAAAGTTATCTCAATAAATAACTAATAATTATTTATAATTAATTTACCCATTAAATTAATTTTCTTCTTTAATATTTATCAAATAAATTAATTTTCATCCTTAATATTTATCCAATAAATATTAAATTAATACATCAAATATATTAATTAATTAAGTTTAACTATTAAACTTAACACTCATACTAATTATGTTCACATAATTAATCCACAAATTTGAACTCTTCAAATTCATTCTCTAATTAAACAGTGTACCAGAAACTATGAGCTAGCACGAGAGCTGGTAGACCTATAGGTTGAAAGCTGCAACGAATTATGATATAATTCCTATTTGTTAATAACAATCTTATTCCACTAAAGACATGCGTTAATCTCTCTCGCACTAAGACAAGTTAGTGTCCATAGATATAATCGGCCATTTGTCATATGATGATTCACGAGCTTGTTCGTAATTTATGGCTGGGTCAAAATGTTCGTTTTACTCCGTGACAACCTGTTTCTTCTTAAGTGCCACTGATTCCTTTAATGAACAAGTTGTTTATAGTTCCATTATAAACGAATGCCCCATTGGGCCAATGAGAGGCGAGATCCCTCTGTTCAAGGCTCGAAATTAGTTAACAACTCTACTTCGTTCTGAATATTAGAGAAGACATGAATTTCTTCTTGTAATGTTGCGTCCCCAACTACTCACAGTAAAGACCCGACCCAAACTATGGGTCCAGACCTATGCCTTTTACCCTAATGCATGAATTTCAACACTTGGATGACATAGACATGTTCTTGAAAACAAAATATTTAAATAATTGAAATCATTGCAATTAAGTTCAAAAGCTCTCAAACAAGTTAATGGTACCAGAGTAAAATCCAAAATACCATAAAACATCCTTCAAATATCATAAATGTAACATCTGCCCTAAATAGTTATGCAGAAAGAATAAGCAAGAATAAATCTTTAAAGTGTGCAGTGGTGCACGCCCATGGTCATATCCAGCTCGATCTAAGCTTCTGCAAAATCATACATGCTAGTCATACAGATAGGTCTCAAACCTAGAATCGAGAGGAAACATACCTCTAGAGCCTAAGCGTTCAACCAACTGTTCCACCCATTGGGGACAATTATTGACTTTTTTGAGTAATCACATATTTGATATATAAATATTTTTACAATTAAATGCATGTTTGTGTTTCTAGTTAATATTAAAATTTTATATTTGTCTAAATATTTAATTAGATCGGTTCGATGAAACATGGGATCGATATGTCTCTCTAGCTAATTTGTTGATTATAAAATTGAAATGGTGTATTCATTTGAAAAAATAAAACTATTTAAATTTAAATTTCTCTTGTTAATCGAAGATTAAAGGTTGCATTTTATTACGTCTTACCACTATGTTCATGTCATTTGATTTGATTATTGACATTCATGAGAGGAATAATAGTTATAGCATAAACAAACAACAAATCAACTAACCGAATGGGTCAGTGGCGCAGTGATTTCATTGTTTGGTGTTATTCCAGTTCAACACTAGCGTCGTGTATAAATAGCTGATAATGGGGTTTCTTGATAGTCACCAAATAAAACACTAATGAGGTGTTTGTTTGTAAAATATTTGTGGAGTATTTATTTTCAATCTCTATGATTTAAGAATACAGTCTTTACAAACGACATGATTATTTTTCAGATTTTATCCAATTTTAGGGACTAAATTATAATTTTTCAAACAATAGGGACTAAATATTATATTTCTCCAAATCATAGGGGTAAAGGTCTAGATTTTTAAATCATAAAGACTAAATTTTACGTTTCTTCGAAGTATAGGGAACACATTTTATAATTTTCCCACAACTACTTTGTGTCTATTAAATTCAATAATTTTTATAATTAATTTGTTGTTGATTATGGTGAAAATAAACCTTTCATTTTTATTTTCTTATCTTACCTTTATTACTCTTATTTTCTATTAGATGATCTCCTTTCAACTTCCTCACAATTGTCCATTTTATCAGGAAGATCTTGACAAGGTATTTTCAATTGTTTCAATTTCATAAATTTTTATTAATGAAATTATATTTTAATGGATGCTCCAATGAATATATTTATAATGCGTCTCGATACACTTTCTTTCAAAGATTAAACGAATGAAAGTTGGATATTTGATCTTTTCAATCTCAATCTCTATAAAAAAATCTAAATTATAATACACTTTCTTACCAAGACTAAAATCTAAATTATAAATTTTCAATCTCTATAAAAAAAAATCCCAAATTTCAAGTATATTTGAATATTTTCTAAAAAAGAAAAAAATTCTAATATAATAAAAAGCAAATCAAATCGAACTAATTTATTGATTTAATTCAGTTTCTTGGTATAATTTTTTGTTAGTATTAGAAAAACATACGACTATGTTTGTTTTTAGTGGAAGACGAATGATTAACAATTATTCTTCAAAAATTATTCGTTTGTATTTGGTAGTAAAACAATCACTTTTTACTATTCATCAAATCATTTGAGTTGGGAAGAGTGAGAGATATATATAATGAGATTTGAACTTGATTAGATAAATAGTTGTACAAGAAATCATGAAAGCTCTACTTCTTTTGATGACAAATGGTGTATACTATGCAATTTCATGCCATTCTTTTGCCATAATTATTTTTTAATTTTTGTAATTATTACATAAAAATATTGTGTATGACAAAAAAAAAAAAAAAAAGAAAAAAAAGAAGTTTAAAGAATTTAAATAGAAAAGTTTTTTTATGTAAAAGTTACATGACATTATTATTATTTTTGGAAATGGATCATGAATTGATTTAAGAATGTCACGTTAGTGAATGAACTATTCTATGTTATTTAAATGAGTTCGAGACATTATTAAATCTTATGTAAATATTTTGATTTTAATTATAAATGTTCATTGAAATATGTGTTCATTTTGATTTGTGATATTTTTAAATGTGAATTTTTTTTTTTGAGATAGATACCCACACTATACGCATGTCCCTAGGCTAAACACAGAGACATCAAAGGAATGAAGACTACAAATTAATGTTATAGATAGGTCTCAAACCTGAGATCTTTTTAAATGTGAAAATTAAAATATGAGTTTGTCTCATTTTTCATTATTACTAAAAAAAAAGCTAAATAGAGATAATTATGACATGTGACCAATGAAAAATCATTTTTGTGAAATTACAACATTAAGAGTGGGAGACTTGAACCACAAATTAGCTGATACTAATACATCTCTAATGTCAGTTGACCTATGCTAGCTTGACTTTAATCTTTAAACTTAAAATAATAATAATAATAAAATTAGTCACGATATAAATTTTTAAATATTAAAAAAATATATTTCTATATAAAGTTTAGAAACATGTTTACATTTTATATTTGGTTGTATTAAAATTATTAAGATTATTGAATTTAATTGCATTCATATTATTTTCAAATTTACGATAAAAACTAATTTAATTTTTTTTTATCTAATAACGTAATGAAATATTAATCGAAAAACACATAATTAATATTTTAGTTCAACAAATAGAGCATAATGGAATTTAACCCGTTTTTCAATTTATGGATACACTCCAATACAAAAAAGTTAATAACATTATATATATGATAAAAATAACCATATAAATTGAAATTTTATTTTATCAAATAACTTAATAAAACTCTTCTTTTACATAAATAAAATTATTAATCAAATATAAAAATAAACAAACGAGTAAATTTTAAAATGAAAAGTTATTTTTAAGTGGTTTTTGAAATTAACCAAGAGTTATGAGTTTTTAAAAATGAAAAATAAAAAATAAATATTTATTTAATTCTTAAGAATAATTAATAAATAATAAGTGTGACTCTAACTTTTACATTAATAAATTAAGTGTGTAGTTTGATTTATTTTACTTTATTTTTTTTATAAATTCATATTTATTTAGTACTTGATTCCTCTTTCTCTTGTGGCATAGAGATATCGATGGTCACCACATCTCATATTTGATTTGAATTATTTGTGACATCATACTTCTACATTATTCTATGATTTTTCTAATTAAAATAAACACGATCTAATAAAATATATTTAAAATAATTAATGAAATTTTAATGGTGATAAAGTTTATCATTTTGATTCATTTTATAATCAACAATGATAACGACATTTTACCTTTTATATCTTATAATAAAAAAAAAGGACCTTTTATATTTAGAGAAATAAAAATTGACAATTCATTTTTAGAGGAAATTATAACTTTATATTAATATTTTTCATTCGTTTGATTCTCTAGATTTTATATATTCAAATGATGTTAACCTTTTCAATGACCCCACACTTAGCACATTGTGTTGGTAAATTTTAATATTCAATTATTTGTACTATTTTTGTTTTTCAAATATCGAATTCCAATGTTTTAAGGGCGTGTTTGGGGCTGGGTTAAGGTGGATTACCAATTATATTAATTATTTTCAATTTTATATATATAAAAAAAAATAATTTCCATCGCATCACATTAACTAATTTTATCTCTTCCCAACCCTACACTTAAAACACATACTTACTAACACTTTTATTCCCTTCTCTTTCCTTCCCGGCGTAGCCAAACGCACTCTAAATGATTTCATATTTACTATTTGTATTATTTGAATCAATAAAAAATTTGCAAATTGCAATCAATTATTAAACCAATAAAGAGAATCCAAAAAGGTGATTTGTATATAGAAGGCCCTTTATTCAACTTATACCGTTTTTTTTTTCTCGAATGGATCAGTGGCGCAGTGGTTTCATTATTTGGTGTTATTCCAGTTCAACACCAGCGAGAGTAGTAGACAACCTCTATGTACGGCTTGTTATCCCCCTCCCTAATTTGTACTAAAAAAAAACTTATACTTTTTTTTAATTCAACAATAAATGGGGTTAAGTGGATTCGAACATGTAACTTCTTGATTATTAGATCATAAAAAATATCATTCGAGTTTTATTCCTTTAGTTACGAGGACGTGCTAATCGATCAACGTATACACGGTTGGCATGACCTTCAAACAAAGAGGAAAGGGTTCTTAAACGAGAAAGCAACAATAAGATTTAAAGGTAAAATTTGAGTAGAATGGATTGACACACGCACAAGATGCAACAATTAATATGGTTTCATTCCCTTAAAACGAAGCCAAATTGAAATTAAAAGAGCACAAGTTTGGATCTTAGAAAAAGTAGTTTGTGTGTACTTACCAACTTTGTGAAGATATGTGTAAATTATTCCTTTATTGAAATGAATTGTGAAGCCAAATATAACTACAACATTCACTTGCTCTCTTGCATAGTTAAAATCTACCTTATTTTATTTTTCTTTGCCATGAAAAATTTGATATTGTGGATGCCATCTCATAATTATAGAGATTACCAAATAGTGCACAATCAAAGTTTACTATTCAACAATATGTTATAGAATATAGATATATTCAAATATACATAAGATGCAGTTGAAACGGTAAGATCCTAAAGAAAAGAAAGGTCATGCAAGGTCAAACGTTGATCAAGTTTGAGCTTGTGTCATTTTCGTTTGAAACAAAACGATGTTGTAGGTGGGACATGTAGGTGCGATATATAGGTGTTGACTTATACTGAAACAGTGTAGTTTTCATTTATAAACTTTGCTCTTCTTTTATTTTTCATTTCATGTAGGTGGTACCATTTTTTAGTGTTGGTTTATATGCAAATTTTTCACCTCAAAGCTCGAAGTGTTAGGTGATGCATACTTTTCTATATTCGTTTCGAGGTAAGTAGCTATGATTCTATTCCTTGTACGTTACATAAATGTTCAAGAAAACTAGTGTGGGTTATAAGTTGTGTTTTAATATTTTATATTGGTGTGTGGGTTATTAATGGTACTGTATTGTCTCTTAGAGAGATGTATGAGTTATTAGCGATGTTTTGCTTATTTCATATTGCAATGTGAGTTTTTAGGTGTGGTTCACTCCTTCAAGAGTGCAAGATGACATATTAGTTATGCGTTACTCTTTCAAGAGTGTAATATGAGTTGTTTATAATGTTCTACTCATTAGAAAGTGCAATGTGAGTTGCTTGCTATATTTCACTCCTTTAAAGGTGGAGTATGAGTTGATAGTTGGAATTAACTCCTTTGGGATGCAATGTGAGTTGCTAGAGGTGTTTCACTATTTGAAATTGCAGGATGAATTGCTAGTGTTGTTTCACTTCTTTCATAGCGTAGTGTGATTTCTTTGCAATGTTCGAGCAAAGTACGTCTTGGTCATATATGCAGATAAGTATGCGTGTGACTTGCGATAAGTTGTTAACAAATGTCAGATGTCTAGTACCATGGACATGGTTGATCCATGTTTGATTTTAGAAACCTGTGTATTTCCCCTTTTTTAAGTCGGGATTTGAGAGTTGGTAGTGTGACCTTCTAGTTTTCCTTATTGAGTATTGATAGATATGACTTCTTAGCCTATACCTACATAGAGGGCGCTACGGAGACTCGAACCACTAATCGAATGGATGCTAATACATAATTAGTGTTAGTTGAGCTAAGCTCACTTTAGACGTAATTATGTATTCTTATCCTTATCTTGACCGTTTAAGTATTTGGCCACGTTTGGTGCATGAAAGTGTATTTAAACCATGCTAGTTTGACTCTTCGGAATAATGAAATCAAGTTCCTTCAGAGAAAACTTCTCTTCTTCTCCCTTTCTATTTCTTCTTCCTATTTCCTCTCAAATCTTATGTGTTATTTTGTGTTAGAATAAACATAAATGTCACACCTTAAAAAAAAAAAAAACAAATATCTCTTACAACTCCTTTACTAATCACTTTACAATTACTCTAACAAATTACTCTAGAAACAAATATATTCAAATGAGCAATTGTACCGTCACTCTTTCTAATCACTCCACAATTTCATATTCAAACGCCTCCTAAACATAAATTATAATTTATTATTATAAAACTTTTTAAATATTTATTGATGAAAAAAAAATAATATCTTTCTCTCAAATTTTAGAAATATATTTACATTATGTATTTGCTTGTACTAAAATGGTTAAGATTATTGAATTTTGTTCAATTAATATTAGTTTAAAATTTAACACATGAACTAATTTTGAGAAGCAGCCGTAAATATTAACTTTTAAGTAATCCTTAAAATCTACATTCAAATATCTCTTCCGTACTTTGAAAAAATAAATAAATAATCCCTTCAATCATTTTTAACAACACTAAACTAGGGAATGACTATAATTTTAAAATTAATTAGTAAATTGACCAAACTTATTTATCATTTAAATTTGTCTTTATTACTAAAATTCTTTTAATGAAAAGTTTTGGCCAAAAGGATTTCAAATTTTTGAAATTTTGTAAAAATGATTTTGGGAAACAAAGATATTTGTTGACAATTTAAAAAAAAAAAAAACTTTGTTCCTCAAAATTAAATAGTTTAATTAATTGTTTGTTAAAGAAGTTTAATAATACACCGAATATTGAAAGAGACAACCTTGCTTAAAAAAATCAACGGCAAAATTACCGATTACATTTGTGAACCTATCGTACCTTATTTGTAAATCACAAATAGTGGTTCTAATACTTGTTTTGAAGATGGAAAGGTAAATACATATTTAATTTTTTGACACAACAAAATATTCACTCATCCCCGTTTACACTCTAGACATTCACTCTAAGCACCGTCCCTTCTATTTAAAATGTTGTGCTAGATAAACACCGTTGATTACGATCGGGATCCCATTATACATCACTGTACATCACAATAAGAAGGGAAGAAATATTTATTTAATTTTTTGTTCAAAACATACGCATATCCCCACAGTTACACACCAAAGGTTGTTTATAAGCACAATAAATTCGGTTGAGATCTGACGCTAATTAGGTTTGAGAACCTGTTGTGCATCTATTGTACATCAAAACACATAAAACTTGCACATATCACATATGTACTAGATTAATTTCAAAACTATCACAACTTTTATCTATCATTGCGTTGGAGAGGAATGTCATCCATGTCTTCCATTCTATCTGATCCTAAAATATCTGCTCAAAAATTTAAGGCGGTTCAATATGAATTCCAATGATTGTCAATTAGTATGTTCGAGTGAATGTTAATGCATCACTAGTGCCAGCTGAGCTATGTTCGCTTTGACATTAATGACAAAGTTTTAATTAGTTTGGGCCTGTATAAGCCCGGTTCGATATCAACTGAGTTTGGGCCTTACCATTTTACGGCCCATACCAAATCACCATCGACGACTTTTGTTTTTTCGTGGCATCTTCTCAACAGCCACAACACGTCCATTGTCTGTATTGCTCGAAACCGAAGCGGGAAGCTTGTACTCGGACCACAGCTCAGCCATGGCCATAGCCGCCACCATTTCTCTTCCACTTACCTCTCCATCTCGACGTTCTCTTTCCTCAATTTCTTCTCTCCGATCGTGTTTTTCTTCAACACTTCAACTGGATTCCATAGCGAAGATTTCCGCCCGGAGAAGAAGCCTTAGGCTCTCTGTATCCGCCACTTCCGCTGGCCTTGAAGTTACTGAGAAATCGCCGTCGTTGTCTTTTCTGGATCAGCGAGAGTCTGGCCTCCTTCACTTTGTTAAGTACCACGGTCTCGGCAATGACTTCATCTTGGTAGTGATTCTCTTTGTTTACTGTTTGACATGCTTTCTTTATCTTAAAATTGGATGTTCATGCGTGTTATTATCTTAATTTTATCTGTTACTAGCTTTGGATTTGAAATGGTTGAAGTCCGAAATCGGAATTTGATATCTGTTAGTTATGGAAGACAATGCGGGTTTTTTTTTTTTTAATCTGTTGTTGATTGCGAGTGAGATTGAATAGGTTGATAATAGAGACTCTTCAGAGCCTAGGATAACACCGGAGCAAGCTGCGAAGTTATGTGATCGAAACTTTGGAATCGGTGCTGATGGAGTTATCTTTGCTATGCCAGGCGTTAATGGTACTGATTATACCATGCGGATATTCAATTCTGACGGTAGTGAACCGGAGGTAATTGTTTTTTTCAGAAATAATTGTCTGTTACTGAATCGATTCTATCAATTACGTTTGAGTCTGAATGAATTTTCTTGTACTTATTTCTTATAGATGTGTGGTAATGGAGTACGATGCTTTGCCAGATTTATTGCGGAACTTGAGAATTTACAGGGAAAGCATAGGTATATTTTCTTATCTCTTGCTGAATTACAGTATAGCCCTTTCAAGACACATTTGAAATTGAACTTTTGGCATTAATAGTTTAATGATGAACGTTTGCCTTATATTCCTGGTCCTGGGCTTGATATCTGTTTTCTTTGTATTTTATCTATAAAACCCATTAATTATTCATCTTCATTTACTTATTAGATTTTCTGAGTGAACTTGCGGTTTTCTGTTCATACTTTTGCAGTTTCACTATTCATACTGGTGCTGGTCTTATTATTCCAGAACTTCAGGATGACGGACAGGTAAGTTTATATGATGCTCATTTGTATGT
>JBBMEG010000024.1:15926720-15936812 GCA_037832605.1 Cyclanthera cordifolia
TTTTTTTTTTTTTGGAGAATTTCGAGTTTCTAAAGTGAAGTTTTCATCTTTATGTCTCGTTCAAAATCTACCCGAGAGATTTATTGAAAAATTTAGTTGGAAAAGTGAAGAGATTCCGATCAAAATTACTTATCTTATCATCAATTAGTTTTGAGGCGATTATTATAATATCTAAAATATTTGTTTCTATTTTCTCTCACTAAAAACTCACATTATTTTTTTTCCCTCTTATATTAGCTAATATGATACTGTTGTGTTGTTTGGATTGAGTTTTTAGATGAGCCTAGTCTATTCTAGCTCAAAATAGTTAACTAATTTTTTTTCCTTTTCTTTTTTGAAAATATATTTTTTCAATAAATAATTTGTGTAAACAAATTTTCACCATTATTTTGATGAAAATTCGCATCATTGAATACATTTGCAAATTAAAAAATTTTGACATAAATTAAACATTTAAAATAATTTTCAAAACAAAATAATGAGAGAAAACAAATGAAAAATATCATGTAACACAAATTTTATCATAAATTTGTTCATATAAATAAAATATATGAAGAAAAAAAAAAAAAGAAAGCCACATATAGCCAGCAAGAAGAAAGAGTGACGAGGGGAAGAGAAAACAATGGATGAAATTGGAAAGTAAATAGATAGCCGTTGAGAAGCACAAATGAGAAAGGGAGAGAGAAAGAGGCAAGAGAGAAAAAAAATAGGGACTATTTTTAAATTTAATTAAAAGTTGAGGGATAAAATATGAGCTTTTAAAATTTGAAGGACTAAAATTAAACAAATATTTGAGACTAAACTAGAATAAGAGATAAAGTCATGGACCAAAATGATATTTTAACCAATATTTTATATATAACGGTTTTTAGTGTATTTTTTTAAAATGTTTTAGAATGGTTTTTTTTTAATCAATATTTACTTTTTCTTTTTCTAACTTACTCCAATCAATTAAATTAATTACTTTCAATAGCTAAATTGATTATTTTCAATTAACTAAACAAACTATTTTTAATTAGTTAAATTGAGTAAAGATAGATAATGCATTTATTTTCGTTATTTTATAGAAATATCTTCTTCTTTTTTTTTTATTAACGATTTTTTGTTGTGCAATTTCTTTGATTTTTTTGTATTAAAAATAGAAAATTCGATTTTTTTTTTCTTTCAAAGAGAAGTAAATAGTTGTTGTTTCTTAAAATAAATAAATAAATAAAGCGGTTATTTATAATTAATTATTTCAAAAATGCAGCTTTTTGGCACCTTTTGATTTTTTGAAAGTAAATCCCACCCGGAGCGTTGCCCCAAGAAATTTGAAATTCTTTCCCGAGTGGGCCCCATCCACCTTTCATCGAATTCGAATTCAAGATTCCAACGGCTACCTGCTTCTATATGTAAAATTGAAGTGGGAACAATAGCCGCAGAATCACAGACAAAAGAAAAACCCCTTTACATTTCACAACGCGCTGTTCTTCAATTCAATCAATCAATCAATCGAACTCCAGATTCTCTCTCTATCGCATCTTCAATTCAAGGTTTTCCACTTTTTTTCCATTTCTGTTTTTGTCTCTTCGATTGAAATCTCTGGCTTGTAACGAGTTGTTTCCATTCTGTTTTCTTCGACATAGGTGGTGATTTTCTCGCTCTTGGTTGAAATTGAGATTCAAAAATGGCGCCATTGACACCTGATCAGCCGAAGAAATCGGGAGTTGGGGTTCTTACGCCGACTCCAGCTCCGTTTTTGACTCCTCGTCCCGAACGACGGCGAACTGATTCTAGAGGCTCTGATTCAAATTCTAGCCATCATCATAATAGGGATAAGGAAATTAATGTGCAGGTTGTGTTAAGATGCAGGTCAGTTTGTTTGAATATTACCGATTAATTTGGTTGAAGAAAGATCTCTTAAGCTCAATTTTTTTTTTGATTTGAGAAGACTTTTGAGAAGTATATACGGATTGATAACAGGGTTTTGGACTATTCCTGACTTGATTTTGCACTATTGTTCTATGTTATGTACTCTTGGTGTATTTCAATGTTCCAAATTTTCTAATGTACTTGCATCTGCCTCTTGACTTCTATGTTTCACTTGAAAGCTCTTATTACTTAGGGCTCCCTTTGATAACTATTTGAAATTTTGATAATTGTACTTGTTTTATCTTTCGTTTCACTCATATGGTTATCATCTTTTCTTGAGAGAACATGTGAATTTTTTTCATACCCGTGTGTGAGCATTTGGGGCAGTTTGCGCGTACTTCAACTATTCTTATGGGACATACCACCTAATGATACAACATTTGGATGTCAAGAAAACTTGTAGTAAATTAATTCCTTGGTAGGTTATCACCATGGATTGAACCCACAATCTTTTGATTTCTTAATGTCATTTTGATCACTAGCTACCAATAGTGGTTGTGTGGTTAATTCTTAGCCGATAAATTAAAACGAGTATAGAAGAAAACAAAGAAACTCATACGTCGAAGTAGTGTCTATAAGCTTAATTTTCAGAATTTAAAAAACAAACGAAGTTCAAACTTCGGATTTAATTTTTCTCCTATCCAAAATTCCCGTGGAATGTTTCTTTTGATGTTTATATTGCTTTTAGAACCAAGCTTGTAGGAATTTCAGAAGTATTGGCAACCAAGTTTCCTGATTTTATACTAGTATGATCAAATATCTGTAATGAGTCGTGATGATGACTTTCATGTGTATTTGCCTCTACAAAATCCGATCAGTTCTTCGAAGTGTTATAAGTATATGCATTTCTCTTAATGAAACCATTATATTGTATTTCAATGGTAGGCCATTAAATGATGATGAACAGAAATCAAATATTCCACAAGTGATATCATGTAATGAACTAAGAAGAGAAGTAAGCGTTTTGCAGAGTGTAGCCAATAAGCAAGTAGACAGACTCTTTTCCTTTGACAAGGTATGTTTCTGAAATGTTAGCTTAATTATCTTTGGGGTTATGGATATTTTAGCTGACTATGAATAGTTGTTAAGGTTTTTGGACCGAAAGCACAGCAAAGATCAATTTATGAACAAGCTATTGCTCCTATTGTTAATGAAGTCCTTGAAGGCTTCAACTGCACTGTCTTTGCTTATGGTCAAACCGGCACCGGTAAAACATATACGATGGAAGGTGGGATGAAATACAAGGTACAGATGGTCGAACAACACCCCAAATTGTTTATCCTTGAGTTAATCAATTGTTTTTTCTTGACATGTATTTCCCATTAAACAAGAACAGGGTAAGGATCTGCCTACTGAGGCTGGTGTTATTCCACGGGCTGTTCGCCAAATTTTCGACACACTAGAAGATCAGAATGCGGACTATAGCATGAAAGTGACATTCTTAGAGCTTTACAATGAAGAAATAACGGATTTGTTGGCTGTGGAAGATCAATCTCGATCAGTCGAAGAAAGGCAAAAGAAACCTATTTCCTTGATGGAGGATGGGAAGGGTGCAGTGGTGGTAAGGGGCCTTGAAGAAGAAGCAGTTTACAGCCTAAGTGAGATATATACTCTTTTGGAACGGGGGTCTGCCAAAAGGCGTACAGCAGACACCTTGTTAAACAAGCGTAGCAGGTAGATTTCAAATATTATATTGGTGGAAGGAGTGTGGAAAGAAGTGGAAACCTGACACGTTTTGTTCAATTTGATCTATTATTGCAGCCGCTCTCATTCTATCTTTTCCATCACTCTCCACATTAAAGAATCATCTGTTGGTGATGAGGAGATGATCAAGTGTGGAAAGCTTAACCTTGTTGATTTAGCAGGTTCCGAGAATATATCTCGCTCAGGAGCACGAGAGGTAAAGAATTGTGTATGCATAAAACTTATTTGTTAGACCGATTTTATATTGATGATAAACACAATGATTGTTGAATCATGTTAAATCACCAATCAACCCAATAGCTCAAGCTAATAAGTTGAAGTAAATTAATTTATTAACCAACACTCTCCCTTCCTTTTGGACTTGAAAATTCGGGAGGAAAATGAATTGGTATAGACTGGAACTCAGGATCTGTGTTCTGATACCATGTTGAATAATGTCATATCACCCATCAATCCAAAAACTTAAATTAATGGATTATGGTAAATTTAATTATATCAATTAAGAATAGATGTGTTGTTGACACTTGACAATGGACTGCTATGTCTTATACAACAGTATCCGGCAACTGGCCTCCATCGGCTTTTAAGTTCAACATATTTTTTGTTGCTCTGAATCGAATTAATGTAATATATTAACTTTCAGGCTCGAGCAAGAGAAGCAGGAGAGATTAATAAGAGCTTGCTTACACTGGGCCGTGTGATAAATGCATTGGTTGAACACTCTTCTCATATACCTTACAGGTACATCCTGAAATCTATCAAGCTTACAAGCTTTACATGTGTAACAATTTTTCTTTTAAGTTTTTGTAGCAATTATTATTACTACCTCTAATTTTTCCTCTGAAAATTCGCTGCAGGGACAGTAAGCTTACAAGGCTGTTGAGAGATTCTTTGGGAGGGAAAACAAAAACTTGTGTCATCGCCACAATTTCTCCTTCTGCTATTTGTTTGGAAGAGACTCTTAGCACATTAGACTACGCTCATCGTGCAAAACATATAAAGAACAAACCTGAGGTTTACTCCTAAAAACCTCTTCCATCTTATAAATTTTACTCTTTTGCTCCAGTGCTGACAATGAAGTTTAATGACAGGCAAACCAGAAAATATCAAAAGCTGTGCTACTCAAGGATCTGTATTCAGAAATAGAGAAGATGAAAGAAGGTTTGGTTTAACTCTGTAAAATACGTGTTAATAGTAGACAAGTAAATATCCTTTTTGTTTAATATATGTCAAAACTGTTTAAGATATTCGAGCTGCAAGGGAGAAAAATGGTGTTTATATTCCACGTGAGAGATATGCTCAAGATGAAGCTGAAAAAAAGGTTGGTTGTTGTCTTCAATTTTTTCTTACTTTTGTAATTTTCTCTCTTTCAAAATATTAGCTTTTGAGAACTTGAACACGTGGCCTAGCTATGAGCTGAAAATTGTTTTAAACCTTTCAAATTTCACACAGTTAACTTTGTATCTTTAATTAGCTTCATGATATCTGATTGACAGGCAAGATCTGAGAGAATTGAACAACTTGAAAATGATCTCAACATTAGTGAGAAGGTCATGTTTGCTCAACATTTTAATTTTATTATTTTCCGTCAACATTGTTTATATACTGAAATGTTGGCTTTTCAACAGCAAGTTGAAAACTTCCGTGAGCTGTATCTGACGGAACAAAAATTGAAACTGGATATGGAACAAGGGCTCAAGGATTGTATGGTATGAAGCCATATGAACTTCAAGATTATTGTTTTTTTCTATTGTACATGTCTATCTTAATTATCCTGAAATAATGCTCTCTTGTTCGTTCAGATGAATCTGGAAAGCCGTAACAAGGCATTGTCTAATCTGCAAGACGAACACGAGTTAGCCATTGCATCCTTGAAAGAAAAAGTGTCCATCATCTCCCACTTGAAAACCTCAGGTTTGTCTCTCAGTTATAAGAACTGTCCAAACATTATGGTTTCTTTGTATAATCTGATTAGTTTGGTACAACAGAAAATTCTTTACTTCAACGTGCAAAGTCATTGCGCTCGGACTTGCAGAATGCCTCAGAGGATATCAGTTTATTATTTGAAAAAATAGGTATGTCCTTTTTTCTAATCATTGAAATCTTGGATTGTAAAATGACTTCAAACTTAGCTTAATTTTGATCCTTATCACAAAGAATTAGAAGCAATAGATCTTGCAATTGTGTTAATTTATATGCATCATTCTGGACAACAGTAATATCTTTATAACTTTGGTTTCTACCTTTGTAGATAGGAAAGATAGGATGGAAGCAGATAATCAGAGCAGGGTCTTAACATTTGGTTCTCAGCTTGATCAGAACTTAAAAGATCTCCACAAAATTATCTTAGGATCTGTTTCTCAACATCAAGAACGGCTAAGATGCATGGAAGAACATGCACTCACATATCTTGCAAGTAAATCTGATGTAAGGAAAGAAAGTGATCTTGTCAATTTTTGATGCCTATGCACCCTCATGTCTTAATCACAACCACCTCATTTTCAGGCAACTCAAATCCTGGAGACAAAAGTAGGGAAAATGGCTCAGACATACTCTTTGGGAGTAGCCGCTTTAAAACAGTTAATCGAGATGCTTCAACAGAATGTTTCCACTGACCTAGAACAAATGACTGCTACAGTTTCATCACAAGCACTTAATGTAGAAAACGTATGAAGTGCATAGGAGTTCTTTTTCCATTTCCATTTTCAATTCCATCTATAAGTTACATATGAAAGTACTGACAATTTTAATATGTGAAATTTTGTACCAGTTCTTGGTTAATGCAGTATTGGAGGCCAAGGAGGCTGTTAAGGAGATCCAGAATTCTCTTGATGATCAAAAACATCTCCTCGCTCATTATGTGCAATGCCAAGAGGAGGTAGGGGTCATTTTTTGTTGGACAAATTGCACGTCTAGTCCTACAGTTTATGAAAGTTAAATTTTAGTCCTCTTGATGTCAACATATGGCGTCTGGATCAACTTATAAATTTATATCTGAGATGAGACGCGCACCTGCAAAACAAAAAACTAGACACCGGTGTAGTGTGAACCACGTGGTCTCTGATGACTAAGTCAGATGAGAATTAGGAGTTTAGTAAAAGATTTAGGAATGATTCAGAACTTACTTTCTCTGGGATCAAACTGTAGCTTTTTACAAGGCAAAAACACCCAATCTTTCCTAGATCTTCTAGGAGATCTTGGGTGAAGATCTTTGGTGGGTTATATCTCATGGGCCCCTGTGGTTCGATGTCAGTATGGGCTCAAAATAAGGTAGGCTCGAAAAAGGGCCCAATCCAACTAACTTGGGAGGCCCATTAAATTGTCAGAACTTTGGCCGGAGTATCCTACTGGTCGTAGCGGGTCAGGAGTGGCCCGACCCGTGTAGCAGTGGGTTGGGCTTGTCCCGAACTGTGAAGAAGGCGGGTCAGGCTTGTCCCGACCCGTAGTCCGTTTCCCGTTCCTGAGCCTTCTTGGCTCTGCGGGGGGTATCCATGTTGGTCCAGGACTTTTCCCAGCTTCTCGGGTCTTCGAAAACTCCCATAACAAGTCCCATCCTTGAGATTTTTAAGTTGAATTTCATAGTGTTTAATAAAATATCATAAATGGTCCAGAAGGTTTGATAGAAATAGTCGACTAGGACTATAGCGAGACTTTCAAGGACGAATTCTAACTCTTAAAACCAGAAGGACTAAGCTCTATCTTTCTTGAACCATATAGCTTTTTGTAGTTATGAGTTTTTATTAATGCTTCTATTTTGTCTAGTCCAATCAATTTAATCCTTGGAAGAAAAATAATTCAGGGATTGCTACACAGTTTGGTTTCGGCACAGAAGATATCAAATGCAAGTATTACCTTTTTTAATGAACTTCATTCCCATGCTTCCAAAGTCATGACACTGGTTGAAGAAAGTCAAATTGAGAGGTCCAACCAAATAGTAACTTTTGAGAAGACATTCAAGGTATCTAAAGAAAAGTTGTAGATTCAAGTTTTCTTAGTCCATTGCCAATTTATAACCTATTGTTTGTGAAACAGGAGCAGGCAGAGAAAGAGGAGAAACAAGCTTTGGCTAACATTGCAGCCATTATTGCAAATTTTACATCTAAGAAGACTGAAATGGTTGGGTGTTTCTTTTTCTCTTTTTAATATTATCAGCATACATTTTAAAGCCTTGAAGAAAAGCATGTCTAGCTTGACATTTTAAATTCAATAGGTAACAGATGCCTCAACAAATATTCGAGAATTGAACCTACAACACAACAAAAGATTACAGCAAGAAATGCTCAGCATACAACAAGTATCAAACTGTGCCAAGAAGGACGTAAGCGAATATATTGAAAAGGTGGAATCCCATTTCGCAGAAAGCATGATTTCAGCAAATGAATCAAAGACTGTACTGGAGAACGGTATTGATGAATGGTGAGTTTTACTTCAATCATCTTTTGTGGTTTAAACAAATAAATGAAACTTCAACTGCAGCTAGGTCTAAAGCGAAGCTGTGAGCATTACGTTCATGCATATAACTTCCATACCAAGTTTAGCTAGGTTAATATCAGCCCATGTATTAATTACACGATCTTGACTATCAACTGCAGATTGGTTAAGTTGTAACAAATTAAGTTGAAACCTTCGGTGCTAGCTTCTCCCTAAAGCAGTGAACCAGATACCACATAAATTGAATAAATGCAAATTGAACTGGGTGTGTTTGGGGGAAGGAGAATGAGAATGTTTATGGTAGGAATGAGTTTAGGGGAGAATGATTATTTGTATTTGGGGTGAAAAGAACGATTACGAGAAGAATGATTAATTGTGTTTGGATTGAAAGAAATGATAATGAGGAAAATAAAATAATGGGTATGATGTGAGTAAAAAATAGTTATGGGGAGAATAAAAAGTTGTTAAGAGAAGAATAGAAAATAGTTAGGATGAAAATTAAAAAGTGGCTTTTGAGAAATGTGATTATGGGAGGAATAATTCTCGGTGGCCCAAACACCAGGCAATCTCCCTTCTCATTCTCCTCCTTTTATTAATGGTGGTCCAAACACACCCTAAAGAAGTACTTGTGGCAAGAGAATGAGCACGATTATGGGAACTATGATAATTAGGAGGAGAACATAGGGGAGAATAATTATTGTGTTTGGGATAAAGAGGATGATTATGAGAGGATCTAATTATGTTTGGGGGGAAGGGAATAACTATGGGAAGAAGAAAATAGTGAGTGGGGAGAATGAAAAATAATGGATAATAAGATATAGTGAGAATGAAAAATGGTATGGTGATGAGAAAATGAGACAACGAGAGAATGATTCTTGGTAGTCCATGGTTAACACTCAGTATAAAGTTCTTTTGAAAAGTAGTTGAGTATAATGATTTTCTTACAATGTGCAGTTCAAAGAGATTGGATCATTCTCAGAAGCTATGGGAAGATACAAAATCATCTATTATAAATCTGAGTAAAAATGGTGCTACAGAGATAGAATCTTCTGTAAAGTGAGTTCTGCTTTCTTCCGTTTCTGCTTTCTTCCTATATAGATTTTCTAGATCCATCTAATGACCTTAGGGTTCTTAAAGATATTTTTTGTTTTCTTCCAAAACAAGTTTTTCAAAAATTACCTGTTTGACTAGGCTTTGATAACAGTTGGGTTTTTGAAAATTAGTGCTCTTTGCTTCGATATCTACAGTTAAATTTCTTTTAAAAAATCAATATTAGTTTGAAAACTAAAGTTGTAGTTGGAAACTTATTTTGGTGTTTGGAGCCTGTTCTTTACAAGTTTTCAAAATTTGGCTTGGATTTTGAAAACATTTGTAAAAAATTGGTAATAGAAACAAAAAGGAAAATCATATCTGAAAGTAGTGTTTATAAGCTTACTTTCTAAAACCCAATTAAAAAAAAAAAAAAAAAAAGTTACTACCAAACATGACAGACTCTCATAGAAAAATTAAATTGCTTCAATTTATTTTTTTATACAGGGCTAGTATTTGCAAGAGTCATTTTGCACATGAAGAGTTTGCAACTGTTTCTTCAACACTGGATGCTGATTTTGATGCTGAAGTCAATGGTGTACTAGCTGCAGTAGCTGGTAATTCTAGAAGATATCTTAAGAACTTCTTCGAGTCTCTTTTTGAAAAACTGTCTCATGTTTACTTTTCAAAAACTGTATGTGACAGATTCTCTGAGATTAGACCATGAAAATGAAAAGAAGTTGGGCTCGATTTCCATCTCGTGCTTGGACGAGCTCAAATCCACACAAGATAGGCATGGAAGAACCGTATCGAAAATCCGAGATCAGGCAGAAAAGTCCCTCATAAAAGATTATCTGGTTTGCCTTTTTGCTTGACTTTGATTTGATTTGATGCAATAAACATGTTTGGATGTGAAATTGTGGAGTGATTAGAAATTTTAGTTTAGAGGTAGTTATTTGCAGAGAGGTGGTAGTTAATGGCACATTTAAATGATGATTTTTATAGAGAGATCGTAGA